>CM054820.1:24232091-24481606 GCA_028984105.1 Lavandula angustifolia
TCGCATGGATATGCTGTGGTCCCGTAACTCCACCCGTGTCAAAAGTTACGCACGCTTGCAATTCATGCGCCTCGTCGCCGCGCCCTGGGAAACCGCGAAGTGGAACAAGGGAATAAACCATGCAAGACTTCGACGGGTGCGATCATACCAAAGACAAATGCACCAGATCCCATCAAAACTCCGAAGTTAAGCGTGCTTGGGCGAGAGTAGTACTAGGATGGCTGACCCCTGGAAAGTCCTCGTGTTGCACCCCTTTTTCGATTCGGTCCGCTTCTTTTCTATTGTCCTTTCTCTCATTCGATCCCCTTCTTTTCTTTTCGATCGGGCCTTTCTCTTGTGCTCCTCTTTTGCATGCATCAAGGATTGGTATAGAATTCAAAGCTCCTCGCGATCGCTTTTGATCATGGGGCCCGCACATCGCCGTCTCGCAACTGTTGGCCGGAAAATGGCCCATATTGGGCCTCAAATGGGCTTTTTACAGCCCGAAATCGAACTCTAATGGGCTTTGCCAATTTCTTATGCCGTCGGCGCTGGCGTGGGCCAGGGCTTCGCGTGGATATGCTGCTGGTCCCGTAACTCCACCCGTGTCAAAATTAGACGCATGTTGCAATTCACGCGCCCCGTCACGCCGAAACGCGAAGTGCAACAAGGGAATAAACCATGCAAGATTTGACGGGTGCGATCATACCAAAGACTAATGCACCGGATCCCATCAGAACTCCGGAGTTAAGCGTGCTTGGGCGAGAGTAGTACTTAGATAGAGAAGAGGGAACTAAAGAATCTCTAGAGAGAAGAACTACGGATATTCAACTAAGCAAGTTCTTTGCTGGATCAACTTGAATGCGCTAGAGAGTTTGAATGTTGTGAACATGCATTCCCTTTGATGTCCCGCGTTGAGCTTGGAAACTCTTCTCTATTTATAGTCGTGATCCAGGCATGTATCCGTTGGAGAGGACGATGCCACGTGTCACAAACTTCCAAGGAAAATGGCCATAAGTTTTCGAACTAGCGCCGTAGAGTGGTTGTCTTCTGTACATGAGAGAAGCTTTAGTGTCAGAGCAGGTACGACTTTGGTTGCTTCTCATTGGCCGAGGTTTGTGGTAGGTGAGACTTGTCGACATCGCCTTCATCCGAGCCGACGCACATTGATCCTCGTATGAATAGACTCTGCTGACTTTCGAATGACAATAATAGTTGGGCAATAGTTTTCGTGTCGGATTCAGTAGATCTGGATTGATCATACTGACTTCTTCATCTGAGTCGGCTGATAGAAGTCTTCTACTGAGAACAGTCAGCTGGAGGACCTGAAGACATGAGCTCTTACAAACTGATGACACGGGGTTCCGGAATTTAACTTCCTACTGAAGTTCAGACCAACAAACACCCCTTACAGGACTTAGATAAGATAATTAATGAATACAAGAACATGTCTAGCCTATTACATCATCAAGTCCGAAAACACACTACGGGTATAGAATAGGTTTTGGGATCTTCAATTCTATAGCGATGAAATCACTACAATTCCCCCAATTATCGAAATATAACAATAAGTCCTAAGTACAAGAACTACTGACGTCAGTTCTACGTACCCCCTTAGCAATGATCTAAACGACCACTGACTCATAACCCAACAGTGTTCACTAGCGTGCGGAAAGTTTAGGCCCAATATAGTGTGGTTGAAAATGTTTATTTATAAAAGTTTTTTCATTAGATTAGTGCAGTCAGTTAAGCTTGTTACTGAAACTCAGTTGAATGATTTTGGAAATGGTTTTTCAGTATGAAAAGTTAAATCAATGCAACAGTTATAAACACAAAGACTTTTTAAAGTGGTTCGGATACGCAAGATCCTACGTTCACTATCCTGAACAAGGCAGGAGACTATTTTATTATACTGAGTTAGTCTCAGTCGGTTTGTACACTGGACAAACATCGCCTTATGATTATACTGAGCAAGTCTCAGTTTACAGGGTCAAACAAAATATGTTTGAGTGTATATCCAATGATAAAGGAGTTCTTAACAATAAGAACGGTTCAATAAATTGAACTCCTTCGGTCTAAGCTATAGATAATACACTTGAGCTTAGGTTAGAGGGAAGGGAACAAGAAGGGCTTCTAGAGCGAAGAACAAGGAGGAATAATCTCTTAGGTTCGTGTTCTTTACTTGGATGTTGGGAGGCTTGAGTTCTATGTCGCCTGGTGTTCCCTTAGAGCAAGTTGATTGCTTTTCACGCTTGGATTGAGCTATGAAGTTCGTCGCGTATAGCTTGTGTTCTTGTTTGCTTGTTGCTCTGTTCATATTCTATATTGTTGTTTTTCGTCAATTTGAATTTCCCTCTATTTATAGAGGTGAGCTATGGAAAGATCCGTTGAGGACGAGCTGTCCACGTGTCACTCTATGGTAGCTAACGGCCCTTTTGAATTTCTGCAGAGTCCACTAACTTTTTCAGAAAAGTGGATGACTTGTAGCTTTTAATAGATACTTTTCCAGTTGGCTGCTTGTTGTTGGGAGATGATTCAGTCCTTCCACAAATTGTTGGGAGTTCACTCAGTAGCCTAGTGCTCTGAAAATTTGAAGATCCCAAAACCCTACTTTGATTGATGAACCATTCTGTTGTATTTGTTGTTCTGTCTCTGAGAGGTTTTAGACTCAGTAGACACTCTTCATTTTGGTTCAGGCGCTCAGTTATGTCCTCTGGCTATTCAGCAGACTATCAACCTCAGTACCAGAAGACGAAGACTCAGTGATACTAGACTCAGCAGGAGCAGTATTCTGAAAGGAGTCAGTGGAACTGAACTAAGTAGGAGTAGTTCACTGAACTAAGAGATGATCTTCGCAGAGCCGACTCAGACAGAGTATGCGATCGAATATAGATCGACTCAAGAACGGGCCGGATAGTCTTCTCCGACCGTCAGATTTATTAAGTCAAATCAGCAGAGTCATACGAGGTATAGAGAAGTCAGCTTCAGATCCACCTTGAAGTCTGTTCTGTCTCACCTACTTTCTTCAGCCTCGACCAATGATGAGCTTCCAGCTGTCTACTTTCTGATTAAAGCTGCAAGTCAACAACTTTCCAGAAATGGAGGGAAAAGACTCTGCCACCATCTTTGAAATAGCCGTTAGCTACCCAAAAGAGAGAGACACATGGATCGTCGTCTCCAACGGATCTATCCATGTCTCTGCTCTATAAATGAGGGATGAATTCAAATTGAAGCTGACCTAGAAATCGAAGAACACACGAGCATTCACGAGCAACTCAAAACGACTTAAGCTTTCCGCAAGAACTTCATAGAGTAATCTCCGGCGAAAGGCGACATACTTTCTCATAGGGAACCAAGCTGAACCAGATCATACCAAAGAACCCCATGCTCCCACAATTCAGAGCTCTCGCGTACATCGTCACTCAGCTACTGACGAGTCAAGCCGGTTCTTTTGATCAAGTATCGAGGCCAAATATTCAGCTGATGATGGCCATATACGATCATGCCAAGATCAACTGGACTGAGTTATTTCTCAAGGAATTCATGACTCAGGCTGCCAAGTTTGACAGATCATCCCAACGCCTAGCCGTGAAAGGAAAGCTCTTATACGGATTGAAGCTATCAGTCATGATAGAAGACTTTTGTGGAGCTGACAATGTAGTATATGTTGATAAGCTATACTTCAATCCGAAGAAAGTCAGGTTCCAGAGCAGGGCAGCGGCCCTTCAGGAAATTGGGTCAGGGCCCGCTGATCCCAAAATAGGAGCACAGAAGACCTCAACACCTTCCAAGAAGAGGTCGCCTCCTAAGTCTACTCCCAAGACACCAACCAAGAGACTGAAGAAAGTCAGTGAGGTCGTAGCTGAACCGCCTTTGCAGCTAAGGGACGAGGCTGAGTCCTCTAAGAAGACCATGTCAGTGGAGAAAGCCGCCTCCACTGAACAAGGCGAAACAGTGGACCAAGGGGTAGAGACTGAACCGGTCCCTACTACTCAGAGCCCCTTGGATATCCCTCCACTCAACAACATTCCTTCTGCTGAGAAGCAACAGTCTCCGATAGAAGTGGAAGACTCAGAGACTGCTTCTGAATCAGAATCAATCGCGATGGAGGCGTCTGCTCTACAATCAAGAGCCTCCCAAGAGATTTCTGAACATATTCTGGAGATAGCCAGCCATGCAGATCTGATTATATTGGCGAGGCAGGCTAGGCTCCACACACTAATCAGGTTCCGGAAGTGGTCAACATTGAACAAGTTGATCCAGCACCACTCCTGCGAACAACTCCACGAAGAGGAGTTGATGATAAGGAACAAGATAGGCTACTTAGAGCCTTCTGACATCTGTTCCTTGGACGACCTGATGGCAGCCATGCTCGCCATGCTGAACGATCGCCAACCCACCTCAGCAACGGCGCCCTCAGATGGGTTAGATCCTGATAATTAGGACCTACCCCGTGATTCAGGCCCTGAGAAGCCTGATGAGGGAACTCAACTGGACAAGGATGCTCCCACTACTACTGCTGAACCACCACTCAGCATCCTTGCTCCAGGACAGTCGGGGCTGGTACCTCAAAGACGGCGGAACCACCACAACTATTGCTGGAATCTGCGTTCGAGGTAGCGCCCAACCCTAAAAGCCGATGCTCGAAGTTAGTGGCCAGGGCACTGATGAGTCAAGGAACTCATAATAGACTCCTCGCACGTGCCGTCCACAAGACGTGGCGGCAGTCCATGCAGGTTCAGAGTGCGGAGATAAAGGGGCTCAAGACATCAATTCAAAACACACCTGCCCCTGACTTCTCAACGATACTGACCGACGCACTTGCCACTCAGAGAGCCAACTTCTAAGAGCAACTGAAGCTGATGGAAGCTGGCCAAGCTAAACTTCTAGAAGAATACAAGGCCGCCCAGTCAGCTCATACTGCATCCATTTCTTCCATATCTCAGGCCTCCGAGCTCAGACTCCAAACCATACTGAAGGCCATGGAAGATAAAGTGGATCAGAAGCTACAGGGCATTCAAACTAAGATGGAGAACTCTCACAAGAAGTACAAAGGAGCGCTAACGTATGAGAGGAACGAGCTCCATGAAAGGCTTGTGAAGCTGCAAGATGCCTTGGACAAACTTGCTTCAGCCTACTCAAGTCTGAATAAGAAGGTACAGTTCCCTACCCCTAGTTTATTTGCTGATGCCAAAAAGGGGGAAGGAAAGGTAAAGGTACCTGAAGGAAAGGAGAAGGTACTCAGAGTACCAAAAGGAGTAAGGACAGTGGCAGGACCGACTCAGATTCAGCAATCTGCTCCCACTGGTCCCACTACTCAGACAACACAGGGTGAGGCCTAGGGTGTCTCAGCAGCAGGGGCTGTAGTGCCTGATGAGACCGGCCCAAGTGGCTCAGGACCCAAGGATTCTGCTACTCAGGCTACTCAAGCTCCAAGCGACATCATCAAAGAAATTGCTAAGTATGCAAAGGAGGATTCAGAAGAGGAAGAAGTCGCTCTACCTCCTCCAGTGCAAGGAAAGGGAAAGAAGGTACTGAAGCTTCCCATTCCTACCAAAAAGAAAGGAACTAAAAGATTCATCACTCCCGAGGAAGAAGCTCATATAGCAGCTGATGAAAAGCTAGCTAGGGAGATTGCCGAGGCTGAGGCTGCCAACAAGCCAAAGAAAAAGCCAACCAAAGGCAAAACAAAGGCTCCAGCAGGGGGAAGGAAGCCTGGGACAAGGCTACCCCAAGAACTCTGAAGCTAAGTGATGAAGCAGATAAGGAAAAAGAAAGAGATCAGCAGCAGCAGCAGCAGCAATCTGGTCAGTAGGGCACTTCCAAAGATAAATCTTCAACACCTGCTGACTCAGAAAAAGAAGAGCATGTGCCTTCCTATGTCCCCTCAAAGGCTCAAGAGCAAGAGATGCAGGGAATATGGGATCAGATGGAAAGGTACCTAGACAGAGGAGCTGAAGCCAGGCAGATTGAAGCAGCAAGAGAAAGACTCAGACTTGCTGATCTAGAAGCTCTGAGGATTAAGGCTGAGAAGGAAGCAAGCCAGAGGATACCTGAGAAAGCCGACATTCCCTACAAATATAGAAGACTCAGGAAGCCTACAGACCTCAAGATCCATAAATGGCCCAGAGTTGATGATTGGATGCCATGGGAACGGACTCAGAAGTGGGAGACACTGAAGGTAGATTATATCAAGAGATTCTACTTCTGGAGATACTGGCCTAACATGCACAAGTCTATTGCCTATGCTGAATGGCTTCTGAAGACTGATCCAGAGATCTATGCAAGAGTCTAGAAGGCCATAGCAGATAAGATTGATGTCAAGGTCCCAGCTACAAGACTTATGCCTCCCCCACTGAAGCTTGATGGCTCTGTACACTATGGGGTAATTGAGAAGGAAATCAAGGATGCTGCTCAAGCCAAACAGTTAGATGAACATGAGCCTACTGATATGCCTGAGATACTGAAGTTGAGAAAGGTCACTTACAGAATGTATGGACTGCCACTCCCTGAAGCAAAATCAATGGACTTCAAAGATCGGATTCAGCAGTTCAGAAGATGATAGAAAGCTTCTTGTATTTCTGTTCTTTCTTTCTTAGAATAACAAGTTTGATGTACCTGTATTAAAACTTCTTCATATATAATACATCACTTCTATTCGGCCCTGAAAATTCCTTATTGTCTATATGGCCTTGTTCATCTTATGCTTAACACTCAGAATCACTCAAGTGATTACTGACTTACACACTCATTGAATATTTATCTGTCAGTTCTTATCTTGTTAGATTCTAGTCTGTTAGATTGCATTAAGGGGGAAAATGTTGTTAGAAAGGGGGAAATTGATGTTAGTTTTCTGTATAGGATCTGATATTTCTTCCCTGATTCCCTCAGTAGTCTAGAACTTGAAGAACAACTCCACTGTTTCTACTTGTAATATTTGTAAGGAGCTCTGTTTCTGATAGTTATAGTGTTAGGTTTTGGCATCATCAAATAGGGGGAAAATGTTGGGAGATGATTCAGTCCTTCCACAAATTGTTAAGAGATCACTTAGTAGCCTAGTGCTCTGAAGATTTGAAGATCCCGAAACCCTACTTTGATTGCTGAACCATTCTGTTGTATTTGTTGTTCTGTCTCTAAGAGGTTTCAGACTCAGTAGACACTCTTCATTTTGGTTCAGGCGCTCAGTTCTGTCCGCTGGCTATTCAGCAGACTATCAGCCCCAGTATCAGAAGAAGAAGACTTAGTGATACTGGACTCAGCAGAGCAAGATATCGAAAGGAGTCGCCGGAACCGAACTCGGCAGGAGTAGTTCACCGAACTCGTAGTTGATCTTCGCAGAGCCGACTCGCCAGGAGTATGCTACCGAATATAGATCGACTCAAGAACGGCCGGGACGCTTCTTCTCGACCGTCAGATTTATTAGGTCAAATCAGCAGAGTTATACGAGGTATAGAGAAGTCAGCTTCAGATCCACCTTGAAGTCTGTTTTGTCTCACCTACTTCAGCCTCGACCAATGACGAGCGGCCAACTGTCTACTTTCTGATTAAAGCTGCAAGTCAACAACTTTCCAAAAATGGAGGGAAAGGACTCTGCCACCATCTTTGAAATAGCCATTAGCTACCCAAAAGAGAGAGACACATGGATCGTCGTCTCCAACGGATCTATCCATGTCTCTGCTCTATAAATAGAGGGATGAATTCAAATTGAAGGTGACCTAGAAATCGAAGAACACACGAGCATTCACGAGCAACTCAAAATGACTTAAGCTTTCCGCAAGAACTTCATAGAGTAATCTCCGGCGAAACGCGACATACTTGCTCATAGGGAACCAAGCTGAACCAGATCATAAAGCCACTAGTATCCAAGCGACTGAATACGAACCCAAGTCTATACTTAACCGTTCGTCGCTCTAGAAGCTACTTTCTCGTTCCCTATCCCTCTAACCTAAGCTCAACAGATCTTATCCATAGCTTAGACGAAGGAGTTCATATCTGAACTGATCCTTATTGTAAAGGACTCCTTCATAGTTGGAGAGTTTGTCAAACACTCTAGTTTGATACCTTGTAAACTGAGACTTGCTCGCATAAATCTCAAGACCAGTTGTTTATCCAAAGGTACAAACCGACTTAGACTATCTCAGTATAATAAATAGCTTCTTGATCTTTCGGGACAGTAGACGTAGGATTGTTGGATCCGAACCACTTTAAAATTGCTTGTGTTCTATGTTTTTACTGTTGCATTGATTACTGTTCATACTGAAAATATTTCTAAAATGATTCAACTGAGTTTCAGCAAGCTTAATCGATCGCACTAATATACTGAAACTGTTTTCTTAAAAACGTTTTCTAACTCAACTGAATTTGGGCCTACACATTTCCGCACTAAACTGAACTTCAGTTGAACGGTACTGAGTTCTGACTCAAGTAAGCTAGTAGGCCTCAAGCGAGGTCGCCCACTCGCCACGCGATCCAGAATAGCTTATTTGGTCTACTGAACTTGTTCAGTACGGCACTCTCCTGAAAATGACTATTCGCGTTTAAAGTTGAGAAATTATTTTCAGGTGTATTCACCCCCCCCCCCTACACCTGAACGTTTAATCTCGGGACCAACACTTGTCATTGTTCGAGGTACAGAAAGTAGTTGAGACATGTTCAGACTTCAAGGCTTACTGAAGCTGACTTCTCTGATGTAATACCTCGAATAACTCTATTGATTAATTCTCTAAAGTCCTCTGGTAGTTAAAGTAACTGACCGACCATTGCTGAGTCTGACCCAAGGTTCAGTAGTATACTCCTGTTGAGTTCAACTCTACTGAAGGTTAAGACTCTGAGTTCAGTAAACTGCTCCTGGTGAGTCCAGTTCTACTAATTCCTGAGCACCTTTCAGTATGCTGCTCCTGCTGAGTCCAGAACTACTGAATCTTAACTCCATGGCACTGTGGCGGATAGTCTACTGAAGGATAGCAGACAGAAATACTGAGTTGGAACCATGCAGAAGGCTAGTCTACTTAGTCCTAAAGAGCTCAAAGACAAAGGCGTTACAAATACAAAGGAATGGTTCATCAATCAACATAGGATTTTTGGATCAGCCAAATCATTAATTACTAAGCAATTGATCTACTGCTGAATCATCTCCCAACAGTTTCATCAAAATCTATTCCTTCAGCTTGACAATATCCTTTCATAACTAGTCGAGCTTTATCCCTCACGATGACGTTGTTTTCATCTCGCTTTTTCTTGAAGACGCATTTGGTTCCAATCACATGTTGGTGCTTGGGTCTATCTACAAGCTCCCATAGGTTTTTTAGTAATTTGGTTGAGCTCTTCTTGCATGCCAGTAATTCAGCTAGCATCATTCAGCACATCCTCAATCCAGTGAGGGTCTTCAGTAGACAATAACCAGGAGTATAGTGTGCTTTCTCCGTGACAGAGTCTGGACCTTGTCTTAACACTTGCTAATGATAATAAGATCTAAAGTATGAGCATCTAACCATGAACGACTTCTTCTTGTTACTTCTTCTGAAGTTACTTCTACACAAATAGTCAGATTATGTGGAATTTCAATGTTACTATTTTATGATTGGAGTAGTTCAATAACAAGATGAGGGTCTACTAAGTCACCAGGTTCAGGGCATTCAGCTCAGGAACGTTAGCAGTTCCCCCTGAGTTGTTGTTCTCAGTAGAGGTCTCAGCTACCACTAAGGTTTCTTCATTAACCTGAGTTCCCTAGGATCAATTTTGTTCAGGAGAATCAATTGGTTCAGCTACATTGCTTATTGGATGGTTTTGAACTTCTTCATCATCTGAATCATCATCCCAACAATGTTCGATCCTCTCTACGTTATCATTCATGTTTAGATCTTCTAGCTTACTGCCGACCTCTTCAGTATCTTGCTGAGAGCTTTGTCAATGAAATAGTAAATCAACACAATCAGTTTTTAAAGTGTTTCGGATACGCTGGATTCTACACCCATTGTCCTGAACAAAGCAGGAGTTCTTGATTACTTATACCAAGCAAGTCTCAGTCGATCTATACGCTGGATAGATACTCTAGTTATAGTCTTAGTGATTTTACAGTTTCAAACACGGGGTTTGATTTTCTCCAACTAAGAAGGAGTTCTTACATTAATAACATTTCAATATGAACTCTTTCAAATTTTCTAAGCTTAAGATATTACAAGAATCGCTTAGAATAGAGATTAGGAACAATAGATGTCTAGAGTGAAGAACTAATTATATCTCGCTGTGTATGAGTTCTTCGATGTGTAAGTTGTTTGGTTGCGGGAGCATTTGAATGCTTGAGTGCTTTTGGTTCCCGGTAGCTTCTCTGCTTGAAGACTCTTCTATATTTATAGTCTCGACTCATGAATAGATTTGTTGGAAAAGGTCTAGACACGTGTCGAAAATGACAAAAAAGGCCATCTTGAGCTTAGAATGCCACTATAAAGATTCTCTTTTTTTTTTACTCTAGGGAGAAGCTTTATGTCAAAGCAAGTATAGTGCTGACAACTCCTTATTGGTTGAGGTTTAGAAAGTTGGTGAGACTTGTTCAAACTCTAAGTGGATGCTGAGTTGATTTCCTCTTATTCCTCTTACGCTTTTACTGAGTTGTCTGTTGATGACATTCTTATGAGATATTTAGTATTTGACGCTATTTTCTTTACTGATTCAGTGGGTTCTGAGATACCCAACTGAGTTCCTCATGCTGAGTCCATCCAGCTAACATAAGATGTCCTACTGAACCTGTCAGCTACTGAACTCTAGCTAGCCTACCGAGTTCCTAAGATGTTGAACTCAACTAAACTATTACATTATGAGGTTCATCATTCAGCTACTGGGTTTTGGGATCTTCAAATCTTCTCATACTGAATCTCATACCCAATAGAAAAGAAACGATCTGAGGAAGCTCGTCAAAAGCAGATTAATAATGATAAACTGAAGGCAGCAATGCTTCAGAAGCAGTTAAACGAGGTTGAAAGAGAAAAGAGACAAAAGCTCATATTCACCCAACTTATGCCTAATCAGGAGAAAGTTCAGATTGAAGAAATCTGGAAAATCTGGGAATACATTGATTTCCCTGCTCAGAAAGAAATCTAAGATGAAATGAAGAGGCGAGAATATCAAGTCAGAGAAGAATTGAAGAGAAACACCTTGAGACTCAAGGAAGATGATGAAAGACTTGAAAGAATGGCTGACAATAAGCTAGGAACTTAAGTTATCACGGACAAGAAAAGAAGGAAATGCAACGTGCTTAGAGCTATAGCAGCTGAGAGGAAGCCCAAGGTCAAGTCTAAAAATAATCTTCTATATCCTTGGTGCGACATATGGGTTCCTCTAGAGCTGACAGACGATTGGGAACAAGTAAAGGTTGATTTCATCAAGCGGTTTTACTATTGGCAAATATGGGAAACTTATAAAAGAATCAAGAACCCAGATGAAATATTCGTTGAATTCGTCAGATGCATATCACTTAAGCTATACATTCTGATCAACGAGATAGCTGACAAAGAAAAGTTGCTGATAAAGTGCCCTGAACCCAGATCCGTGAAGCCTCTTGTAGCTTGGCAAAATCTGGCATTCATCATCGATATATCTAAAGTTGAAGAAGAGTTACTAATGTCTCAAAATATCATGATCAGAGGATAAAGCTCAGGAGATTTGTATACTATTCATATGGACTTCGACCTGATGATGTTCCTGAAGAGAGTCGACCTAATGATGTTCCTGAAGAGAGATTTGAGGTAATTTTGAACACTTTGAAGAAGACACACATGACTCATGAGGATTTTGAGAGGAAGTACCGGATCTAAGCTAAACCTGAATAGATTTCAGATCCTTTTTTTTGTAATAACATTAGCTTGTTACCTAGTGATTATCTAATGAAGTTTTTCTATCATTTTTTACTTGGTGACAATAAACTCTTTATCCATGTTCATGTTATTTTATTTTCTTAATCTGATCCTGATAATCCTTTAATTTTCTTATCCCAATGTGTGTTAGATGATCTTAGCCTGAGTTTGTTTTCAGGTTGGAATATCAAAAAGGGGGAAACTTTTAGGAAATAATATATAAGTATTGAATGATTCCAAACCCCTATTGATAGATGAACCTGTCTGATGTACTTTGCTAGGATTTCAGCTTGTAATTGTATACTCATGTTGATAGTTGTCTCAGGCTTGGTTAGTTCAGGTTGTGATAGTACAGCTAGTGGATTGCATTAAGTTCAGCTTTGTTAAGCTGACGTCTCTAGGCTGAGCTGATCATAGATCAGATTCTTCACTAGTTCGAACTGATATATTCAAATATGAAGATAGTCCTAGGTATAACGCGCGATTTTCTAAGAAGATGGTCAAAGGAGGAAACGATAATTATCAAATCAACATTGACCAATACCAGGCAACCATGTCGGCCCTAGTTAAAGGCGACAGGACAATACCTAATACAAAATCCACAAAAGCAAGCGGAGCACGATACGTGTCCATGCATTCAATGATTTCGACCGTTGTCAACACGGAGCCAATGGGAGATCAATCATTGCTAAACGGATCTTTCTCCTAGCTCGTCTATAAATAGCAGAAGGTCTCTCATGGAGAGGTAATGGGATTTATAGAATCTCAAAGTAAAGAACAAGCCTTTATTCTCATATTCATTGTTCTATTGCCCAAGAAATTCCTTCGAGGTTCATACTCCAAGTGAAATATATTAATCATCATAGGGTTGGAGTCAATAGTGTTTTATACTCTAGTTGTTGAACAATCTAAACCCACTTGATATCTTGTTAGAAATGATTCTGATTGTTAGATTGATAGATAGATATATTGTTAGATCGTTTGTTTGATTGTATTAATCTGCACTTGTCGCCTACGACTATCCATTAGTGAGTTTTTGCGTGAAGGTAGAAAAGTGGACGTATGATCTTGTGAATCCGAACCACTATAAAATCTCTTGTGTGTTCTTTACTATTTCATTATTTTCACTTATCGTTCATCTCTTTATATTAGCTTAACTCGTTGCATTCGGAAAGCGCTTTTTCAAAAGGGCCTATCATATTTTCGCGTACTAACTAACTCACTATCAGTCAAATTCTCTGATCTGAAAAAGACAAAGTTTGACATTAGGTGTATTCCCCCCCCCAGTACATCCAAAACCGTACCAGGACTAACACTATTCAAAACATGTTACCTTCTAATTATGAAATATAATAATGTAGATTGACAAATTTAATTAAAAATGGTAAACGAACTATGTCCTCGGCGAGGAAAATAGATGACTTTGATCCAGCTTTATGTTTGTTGATGTCGCTGCCACGTCCATCTGGCTCTAACTGATTTGCATCAACAATTCCTAATATTTGGACCTATCTTAATTAATTTTTTAGGCCAAAGATAATCTTTAGAATTTTCAATAACTACCTCCAAGTCTATAGAGTAAACAATTAACAGGCCGTAAACCTTTCAAAATTTGATTCCACAAAAAATAATAAATCTGAACTCACGAGCTTAATTATGAGTTGGTATCATTTCGTAGTATTCGATTCATCATAAACTTGTGAATTAGTTCTATATAAAGCATACATTATTTAAAATAATATGAGACAGAGAGTATATATCGATTCTTCAATAGTCTACAACACAACAAACTAAATTGTCACAGATCCCCATCACATACTTATTTCAATAAGGATTGATACAAAAAAATATGATAATATGATAGCCTATTATACTTTATTGTTCTAATTATAAAGAATTTAATGTACTAACTGGCAGTTTTGTAAATGAATTTCAAGTTGTAAGATATGCAGGGGTTGATCATTGGCAGCGGACTCCTTTCCGGCAATGTAACACGCCGGAATCAGAGGTGAGTGTTGCTACCAAGGAAGAAGATTTGGCAGCTAGGCTTGAGGCCCTGACATAGGTGGCTTCTGTACGTTGGCCCGACGGTGTAAAATAGGCGCCGTTGAGCAGGCGATCGCCCTCCGATCTCCAGTTCCAGCTCTTCCACGTCTCATCTTTTGGATGTACTACTCTCTTCGTTATCTGTCCAGGGCCATCAAAATAGCTTAGTAATTTTCAAGTTCCTAAACAAAATCAAGTTCATACATGATACACTTCCCTATATACATATAAGTATACATGTGCTTCGAGGTTGAAAAACAAACAGACCTCTTTAGCAAAAGGGTTGTTGGAAGCAAGAAATCTATTGCCTTGGCTGTTTATGGTGGGATTGGCGCTGCCACCAATAGCATACATCTCCCAAGAAGTATAGTCGTTGTTGACCACATGGAAATACCCATGCCTGCACCTGCAGGATAAATGCAATTTGTTTGTCCAATTAATTCGGATGCTTTGAAAAAAATAAATGGAGTTGAATTCTTCTGTTATAAATTGTATTGACTTAAGTAATTGAATAGAAGATCACATGTGATGTTAAGGGGCAAAAAAGCAGAAAAAAATCACAAGTTGTATAACATAAAATTTCGTTATGTAATAAAGGTTACTTATTAACAAATTAATATAGTTAAAAATAATTGAAAGTATTCTAGATTCATGAACACTTAGATTTTGGCGGTATGGATATTCCATGGAGCATTTACTAGGAATATGCATGCACTATTTTTTGATTAAAAAAAATTAAATATGGTATATTTCGTCTTTCTCATTATCATGAATTGTATCTGCAGACGTAAATAGTACTCCCTCCATCTCATTCTATTAGCCACTTTCATTTCGGTACGTGAGATTAAAAAAAATGTTTGATGTTTGTAAAATAGGGTAAAGTAGTGGTGTCCATTGAAATATATTAATGTATTATTTTAAGTTAAAAAAATAAAGTGAACTAATGGAGTGACGTAACCGAAAAAAGAAAACTGAACTAACCGAATGATACGGGGCAATAGTATTTAGTTTACCTCGGCATTCTCTGAGTTAGGCCCTGGCCGAAATGATTGTAAGCAACAGTTACTTGCATAACCTTGTCTCCCGTGTACGAATCACTGTGTCCCAACAACATAACCTGTAGATAATAGAAAAATTATTCAAATTAATAGAAGGAAAGAAACTAGATCTAGATAGAGGAATATAATGAACCTCACCTCATTGTGGTGAGAGAAGTAATTGTTAGAAATAGTAATGGCAGTTGATCCCATGATAGCATCAATAAGGCCATCAGAACAGCTTGATAGCGAATTATGATCGATCCAAACATGGCTGGATCCGAAGATGGATATCCCGTCGCCGTCTGCCATGGTTCTCCACCCATAATGCGAAGGCGAGCTCCGCACCATCGCATTGCCCTTTGGCTTGCAGTCGTGGATGTTAAGTCCGTGGATGATTATGTTGGTCACGTACTGAATCGTGATGCATGCGCCATTGGCGATGTGGATATTGACACCGCGTCCGTCTATGGTCTTGAAACTGTTCATGATCAGTTCTTGCTTCAGCACGATCACCATGTCGCGTTTGAACACGATCCAGAGCGGCCGGTCCTGGATTACGGCGTGCCGCAGGGTACCAGGCCGGGGGTTCACAGCGTCGTCGTCACTTGGATCTGTCACCACGTAGTATCGGCCGTCTCTGCCGCCAACAGCGCTGCGGCCGAAGCCAACGGCGCAGTCGGCTAAGCGCCGACGGTTTTGCATCCAATTGGGATCGCACCGCCAACAGTCGTCCATGGGGTTCCCTGTTCCACAGGATAGGACTCCTAGTTTCCTTCTCTCCGTGCTGTTACGGATACTTCTGTATTTTCATGTAAATAATTCATTACAAACTTGACCCCAAAGTGCAGGAGAAAGACAAAAATTACCATGCAAAAACAAAATATTAAAAATAAGATTTGAGAGGATCTGATTCTGATATTCATATAAAACTTAACTTGAGGAGATGCGTATCACAATTATGCAGCTTATATACTAGGAGAAATGAGCTTAGCTTACATGTCAACCATGGCAGCAACAGTTTCGGGATCATCCACTGCGTTGGATTTAGTACCATTTCCTGATCTATATATTCAACCAAAAGATTATCAGGAGGCGGTTTTTTCGATGAACAATAAAATGATCATAAACTAAACATAGGGACCTGCATCTACCTTGATCTCAGGGAAACTGCATCGGCAAGAAGTAGCGAAGTTAGAAATATAGACAGAGCAAATGCTGTGGGAGAAATCGCCATTGATGATTGCGGGGTGAAGAATTAATGTAAATTTAATACACTTGTTTGAATATTTCTCCCTCTAATTTAGACAAAGCTTCTCTCACTAGAAAGGGAATGTATCTATCTGAATGCTGAAGATTGTGAGATGAATTAATGGGGAAGATGCAAACATTTATATAAGAGAAGAACAAGACGGGGGAGAATCCACGACAGAAATGGTATAACGCCGTATTTTGCCCAACTTCATTAGACTTGGACTTGACGTACGGTTGTCAGTTAGGTCAATTAGGTTATTTCTATATTGATTACACCGTATTTTTGCATGGCTTCCCGAACTATGGTGAACTTACAAAAATATATTTTCTACCCAATTTTATGGTGAAGTTACAAAAATATCATTCACTAACTACCACTTATCCCTAGAATTTAACGGTCCAAACAAAGATACAATTTTTAAAAACTCAAAAATTACAGAATTAACTTTTATAAAAATAAATAAAATATTCATAACCATATGAATTTTCTTTGTTATTTGCCTTTATATACGATATTTTTCACTACGCTACTATCGAATTAAGTTTCCTAACTGCCAAAAGAATTTAAATTATCATTTACCGGCTTTGGTTGACTTCCTCACTAAATCACAATGTTGACTTTCAACTAATTAAAAAAACACGAAGAAAGCAATAACAGGTTGACTTTCAACTCCAAAAAGTACAGACTTACTTTATCATGTCTGTTATACTTAGGCAAAACTCCATATCGTTCCCCTAGATTTGAATTGTGACTTTTCAAAGTATTTACAATAGCAAAAAAACTTTTGCACAATTGAGTTACACCAAAACAAAATACCGGCTCATTTTTTATAAATGACCCGGAGTTTATTTTTTAAAATTTTTTAAGGACGAGATGTCATTGTTGTGAACAAAAATATCATTTGTTGAGTATCATTAGTTTCAAACAAAAGTCTTATTTCGTTTTTAACGCTTTTCTAACATCATTGACGGAATGCCATTTATTTTGAACAAAAGTGTCATTTGAATGAATATCATTTGTTCAAAAAATGTATCATGAATTTAGGAAAAAATATCAATTGTTTTGAATAAAAGTGTCATCTCGTTTTGAACATACATATCATTTATCGAGTATCAATTATTTTGAAAAAAAATATTACTACCTCCGTCCCGCTATTTCTAGCACACTTTCCCGAAATGGACGTCCCGCTATTTCTAGCACACTTCCTAATTTAGAAATAACTACCATCTCTCTCATACTTTACCATCTTATCTCTCCTACTTTTTCTTACTTTATCATCTTCTCTCTTACTTTACTATCTTCTCTTTCTTACTTTATCATCTACTATCACTCATCTTCTCTCCTACTTTATCATCTACCAATATCTCATTCTTAATCATCTGCTTTCTTAATTTCCGTGCCCAAATGAAGTGTGCCGGAAATAGCGGGACGGAGGTAGTATTTGTTTGAAAAAAAGTGTCAGTTTTTTTGGAAAAAAGTAATAATTTTTTAGAACAAAAATGTTATTTGAAAATTACAGGAATACAAGCACATCGCTTTTTGAAGGCATTCAAAACAAAAATGACACTTTTGTTCGAAATAAATAATACTCAACAAATGACACTATTGTTCAAAATAAATAACATTGTTGTTTACAACAAATCACACTCATGTCCTTAAAAAAAATTATGAATTTTAAAAATAACGTCATAATGACGTTACCAGGCGCAACTCCAAGTCGCGGATCTTAGACAACCTGTACAACCTATTACACACAAATCTGCCTCTTACAGTAAATATGATGAATGCACTTAGAAAAATAATGATAAATTGAATTTATATATTCTCTTGTAGTTGTATCTTTAGCTCTTGCAGTTCCTTTGGAGCCATCCTATATGGTGCTTTTGACACTGGGGCCACCCCAGGTTCCAAGTCAATTGTAAATTCAACTTGCCTATCTATTGGCAATCCAGGTAAATCCTTTGGGAATACATCAGGGTATTCACCAACCATTGGCACATCACTTATCTTGATTTCTTCATTTGATTTCCAGTGATGTTTACTAAATAACCTTGGCATTCCCCCTTTCTCATCATTTTAACAACTTTCATGCATGATATAATAGGAACAATTGTACCCATTCTCTTTCCTTGGAAACTCATCTTGTTTCCTTCGGGAGTCTGAAATAATATTTCTCTCTCTTTGCAACATATAGTTGCTCCATTCTTTTCTAACCAATTCATCCCTAAGATAATATCAAATTCTATTGCATCGATTACGTATAAATCTATCTTAAAAGACATATCACCGATCCGAAGATCCTGATTAAAACTTATCTCATCCGAATTTATTGTTTTTCCTGAAGCAATTCTAACCTTAAGGGTATACTCAGGCAGTTCAATCGTCAAATGTAACTTTTCACATATAAACTTTGAAATAAATGTATGCGAAGCTCCAGTATCAAACAAAGCTAAGACAGGTAGATTGCCCAAGTAAATCATACCTGCAAGATTCCCAGGCATTCGTGCTGTCAGCTCCTGATTCAAGGCATACGCCCTTGCTTGCTGTGGCGGCCTTTGATTTTGTCGCTGGTTTCCGTTAGGCCTTTGATTTCCATTTGCTCCTTGATTTCCTATTGGCCTTTGATTTCTCATTGGCCTTTGGAACGGTTGTTGTGGATCAGGGTATACTGGTGGTCTCCACCCTGCAGGTACCCCTTCCATCCTCCTCTGATTGGGGCAGTCCCTTGCATAGTGCCCAACATTCCCACACTAGTAACATTTATTAGTTCCTCTCCTACACTCCCCCATATGAGGCTTATGACATTGCGGACATATGGACATCTCTCTAGCCCGAAACTGTTGTTGTGGTGGTGGTGGTCTCTATTGTTGCTGCTGGTACACTCTCCATGATCTTCCACCTCCATTAAAGTTCCCACCACCTCTATTTTCCCATTTTCATTTTCCTTTATTATTGTCGTATTGCGGTACTTGCACTAGCTGTCTTTCTCTTTCTTTAGCCATCATGAATTCTATGTAAAGAGCTCTGCTCAGTACATCCGCATAGGTCATTTGTCCTATGCTGCCAAGAGATAATGCAATCTCACTCCGTAGTCCACTTCTAAATTTTTCTGCTTTCTGTGTCTCCGTGGCTACAAGATACGGTGCATATCTCGATAACTGAGTAAAAGCTCTATCATACTCAGTAACTGTCTTCGTCCCTTGCCTAAGATTCCATAATTCATTCTGTTTCTTTTGACGGTAACTCTCAGGAATATACTTTGCTAGAAACTACGCCTTAAAATCAGTCCACCCATAAGCAGCGTATTGAGCCTCGGTCATAGTACGCCTCGTGGACTCCCACCAAAAGTCAACTTCTTCAACCAGGTGGTATGTGGCAGGCACACTCTAGTTTATCTTTCTCTTCACACCGAATATAGCTGAAGATTCTGTCTATTGCTCGGATCCAATTTTCAACGTCTATAGATTCCCCCATACCATTAAAAGTAGGAGGTCTCTCCTTACGAAATTTAACTTCAAACGTACGCTCCAGATAAAGGTGAACTATCGGTTCTTGTTGCTGAGCCCTTTGTTCGTCAGTCATTATGTGATAATAGTTTGATTAATATTTCTCAAGAAAGAAATGTTTCTTATCCAATATATAAATATCTAGATGCGTTGTTGAGAGGTAAATGAATTCAATCAACACATAGCCAAGTGCTAAAATGAATGACAGTTATGTATAACAAATCGCCTTTAAAAAGGACTTTTCATATTATCGATAATTACGTCAACCATAATTTACAATACTATCATGCGGGCAATCTATACAACAAAAATGATGCCCGTCTATACAAACTGAAAGGGCAAAAAGAGCCCACTAGGTACTCCTACTCCTTTATCTATACATCGGGATCTTCTACCATTTCCTTCCCCTTCCCTCGTTCGATGGCGTCGTGTGTGCCCTTCCTTGCTATTTCCCGTGTCCTAGGAGTCTGAACTTGCTCCTCAGCGGGTAACTCTGACGGTGGTGGTATGGACGATCCTGCCTCATACACCATGTCGCCCATAGTGAACAGCAAGAGGGTGTTGTTATCATTGGGATCGTACCCATCGTACTGGAACTGGATGTTGTGGCCCGAAAATCCTGTTGGTGCCGCACTGCATGATCCCATTTCTGACATTGAGAGCTTGTCACCCATGACCCATTTGTCAAAGATTAAGGATACTAGTGCCGGGAAATTGCAGGTCGGCATGTAGGTGATCGGGTCCTTGTAGATGCTAATATCCACCGACATCAAGGCCCAAGAGTACCACTCCGGAGGTAGCTGTTCAATGAGGCAGTTAGAAGCCTCAAAGTCTCTGACCTTTATCCTAGCTTCCTGCCACAATTGGAAGTATATGGTGACGAATTCACCGATGGTGAGAATTGGATCTCTTATGTAGTTCCTAAATCGTTGTACAGATCGGCTCTGGCGCGTGGGGATACTTTCCTAGCGCTAACCTTTCCCGCGGCCATCTACAAAATGAGTCTTAATTAATTTCTCAAATAGTTCAAGAGGGTTTAAGGGGGATAGCATCAAAGCATCAAAAGTTAAGGGAAAAAAAACATCTCACGTAAAGTCAAGGAGGAAAAATAATAAAGATATTGGTTCCGTAATAGATTCAAATGGATTCAGTAGATGGATGGTTCAGCTTGAGAAATTCAAGAGGGAAGTTCAAGAGTTCGGTAGAGAAATTCAAGGGGAAACTTCAAAGCAGAGGGATTCGAGAGAGAAGTTCAAGAGGGACGTTCAAGAGAAAAATTCAAGAGAGAAATTCAAAGAGCAAGGTTCAGTGAGAGAAATTCAAGAAAGAAGTTCAATAGATGATCGGTTCGAGGGGTTCAATAGATAGTCGCTTGGTAGAGTTCGGCCCAAAAGAGCGTCTCAATAGATGGTCGGCCTCGTAATGGTTTAATAGATTATTTGTAGTAGGTTTAGTAACGAGTTCAGTTCAGTAGCACGCCAATGGCGGGTGCGAGAGTGTTCCGTGAGTGGAGGTCCGTGAGCACATTCAGGAGCGGGTTCAATAGTGGAGGTTCAATAGCCTGTTCAGTAGTGAAATACATTCAGTAGCACGTGCAGTAGTAGAGGTTCAGTAGTGGTTTAGTAGTACGTTCATAAGTGGCTCAATATCGCCCGCACGGCCCGGAGCGGCTTAGTAGTAGTTCAAGAGCGGTTCATTAGATGTTCAGCCGTAGTTTAATAGATATTCAGTAGCGGTTTAGCGGCTCAGATGTTCAGTAACGGTTTATTAGCCATTCTCTAGATGATCAATAGCGTTTCAGTAGTGTAAAAATCTACCTTCAGGTGTACTCTACACCTGAAAACTCGTTTCAAAAGGTCTTAAGAATTTGAAATAAAAATTTTAATCATGCGGACTCACAAGTCCTGTTGGGTGATGATTCCATCCTCAAGACTCGTTACTCTTAGTGGGAAATGATTCGGTCTTAGACACCGATCTTAAGCTCGCAGCCTTGTGCTCGTACTTGTCTCAAGATTTGAAGATCCCAAAACCCTATCTCGATTGGGTGAACCATTCCGTTGTATATGTTGTTTGTCTCCGAGGTTTCGCACTCGCAGACACTCGCTCCGGTCAAGGCGCCGCAGCTTATCCGCCTCAAGACCAAGATAGAAGACTCAGCGATACCGGACTCAAAGAGCAAGATATCGAGAGAGTCGCTGAACCGAACTCAACAGAGTAGTTCACTGGACTCGTAGCCGATCTTCGCAGACTTATCTCACTGCCTATCTACCGAATACAAGGTCGACTCAAAGATCGGCAGCACAATCTTCCGAACTCGCCGATCTTTTTGAAATGCACCGCATAGTCATATACGAGGAAGAGAGAAGTCGCCCTATTAGCCTCGAAGTCTGCTTCGTCTCAACCACTTCATTCACCTCGACAAATGACAAGCATACACGTGTCATCCTACCTACTAAAGCCGCAAGTCAACACTTTCCGAAAAAGGAGGAAAAGGCACCGTTACCTACGCCAAAAAGAGCCGTTTGCTACCAAAAGAGAGAGAGAGAAGAAGATCGTCTCCAACGGATCTATTTCAATCTCTCGCTCTATAAATAGAGGGATTATTCAAGAAGAATAAAGAGAATGCACGAACCACGCAGCCAAAATCCGTAAAAGCACTCAACGAGCAAAGAACCCAAAGAACAAAGTCTTAGCAAGAACTTGAAGAACAATGTTCCGGTGAAAGACTACATTCTAGCTCATAGGGAATCAAGTCGAACCGACATATAAAGCCTCTAGTATCCAAATCAACGTTACACGAACTCAAAGCTTACCTTCACTGCTCGTCAATCTAGAAGCTACTCTCCCATATTCCCTATCCCTCTAACCCTAAGCTCAACCGTTCTTATCTATAGCTTAGACGAAGGAGTTCATCTTTGAACCCGATCCTTATTGTGTAAGGACTCCTTCACCGTTGGAGAAAGTTTGTCAAACACTTCTAAGTTTGATCGTTGTAAACCGAGACTCGGATCGCATAAAAACCAAGACGCGGCTTTGCCTAGGCAAGGCAAGCCGACCGAGACTAACTCAGATAAATAATAGCCTCCCGATCTTTCGGGACAAAGGGACGTAGGATTTGAGCGATATCCGAACCACTTTAAAAATCTCCCGTGTCGCTTACTTACCGTTGCATTGATTTTACTATTCATACCGAACATCTTATTTAAAATCAAACTGTCTCAAAGATACCGAATCGAATATCTCCGAACCGAGACTTTCATAAAACGCTTTCACCACTCAACCGATTTGGGCCTACACACATTTCCGCACGCCGAACTCTTACCGTAGATACCGAATTTCCGACTCGGCCGCCCTAGCGTGTCTCAGAGAGTCGAATCTTTGCCGCACACGATTCCGTAACACTGCTTGGTCCGCCGAACTGCTTTCGCCGACACCATCCTAAATAGGACTGTTCGTGTTCGAGTTGAGAAATCGAATCAGGTGTATTCACCCCCCTCTACACCCGACCGTACACTCGGGACCAACAATTGGTATCGTGAGCAGGAGTTCCTTAAGACTCTTGTCACTTTGAGACCGGTCTATTCGAACGGATCCGAGAAAACGTTTTCACCGCATATCACTCTACATTCATATCTTTTATCTTCTATGGCTGATATATCGTGTATAAGGATGGTACCCATGTTCTCGGTAGAGAACTATGGAGTACGGGCGAGTCGAATGGAGGCGCATCTCGACTTCTCTCCACGATAGCATGACCGAAGTGCTTGAAGACGGACCTATCGCTCCCATGATCGATAGTGTTGTAACTCAAGCTGAAGGGAGGAGGAATGGTGACCGGGAAGAAGATCCCTAAAGACTAAGTCTCTTCACTCCCGAAGAGAAGAAGCTTCACAATCTAGACCGAGTCGCCAGTGAATGCCATACTAACCACTCTTAGCGATTCTTATCTTCGCAAGGTTCGTGAATGCAAAACCGCTAAAGAACTCTCGGGATGCTCTAGCGCCACCGAGTCGAGGGACTCTAAGATTAAAGCGAATAAACTAGCGCTGAACTCCAAAAGCCGGAAAGCTTGTCTCTCATGCCTAGTGACAAAATCGAAGATTCAACGCCGATTTACCAATCTGATGAACTCAATCAACGGGCCGGGAAAGACATTCAAAGAACCGAGAAATGAATCTAAAGATACCGAGGGCACCGCCGACGGACACCGGACACCTTTTGCCACTCTATTGCGACATTCTCGACTTAGATGCCGTGTCTCCCGACCATATCTTTTCGTAATTGCAAGCAGGAGTTTGAGTTCGATGCACTCAACGAAAGCCGAGAGGTGAAGCCGACACAAAGATTGACCATGCTTTCAAAGCGCCACAAGACAAGATCTCCCGCGACGAGCAAGACGACGAGTAAAGACCGAACCTTCACTCAATGATCTACAAGAAGGAAGTCTCACTAAGTATGCGCCGTCGCCGTGAAATATCGAAGGAGAAGGAGCGACGCCGAAAAGCGACTAAAGCCTATCGGGAAACGAAAGGTAAGTCAAATTATATGTCGAAACACACTCCCGACTCACAATCTTCTCGAATACGTAAAGAAGGACGACTCGTAACCATCAAAGAATAGCGAAAGCAAAGAAGAAAGAGTCATCGCTTGTTACAACCGCAAGAAGCCGTGACATTATCAATATGATTGTCCCGAGCTCGCAGTGCCGAACGCGCAGCACGTAAGGCAAGGAGAGAGAAATTCGCCCGTAAAAGACAATCCTACATAGTCCGGGCGAAATCTCGACGACTCAAGAGGTCGACTCCTTTATGGATTCATCGGATGATGATGCAGCCTTTCATGGCCCTAGAGCTTGAAGCCAAGAAACAACCGGAAAGTGCCTAATGGCAGGCGAAGAGGATGAGGTAAACTCTCTTAACCAGCCAATTCCTCTTCACATTGCACACACGACACTATTTCAAAAAGTGCATGAGAATTTGGACGCCGCGACCGCATACGAAGAACTCGCTCGACGAACAAATTCGTATAAGTCTCGCAGCTCAAGAAGACTCTTCAGAATTGGATACCCCCGAAAGTGGAGAATCGTGAGACTTTCTCAGGAGAGTCGTTGCTACCGAGTCGAAGGACTTGTGTTGAGACTCGTGGAGGAGATAAACTCTCGATGGCCAAGCCTCAAAGATCAAGAAGATCGGATTTCGGCTTCGACCAATGACTTGACTCGTAAAGATATTGAACCAGTCTCATCAAGCAAGAAATGTCGGGACTTTAGACCGAGCACGACACACCCAAGAAGAGTGATGATGTCTGGAGAAGCCCGATGACCGAGCGTTACATGGGCGCCGAAAAGAAGCCGGAGGCTATGCTCGTAAGCAACAAGCCCAAGCATTGCAAGGAAGGACTCGGCTTCAACCAGAAGCTTCCTCATCTCGCCCCGTTCGCCGTGGTGCCTTTACCGATAGGTTTGTTCGAGGGGAAACAATCAATGCAAATCATCTCAACCCTCAAAGAAAGAACAAACAGAAGATGAAAGCACCTCATCCTAAGTATCGCACACCGACCGTAAGATCGCACCGCACACCCCGGCCTGCCTAGGGGGGAACCAGCGGAGCTAGCTGGGCCGATCAGCTGGGACCACCTCGCCTGACACATCCAGCCTCAAGATGGGGTCATATTACTATGATCCTATAGTCGAGGAGGTTCCAAGAGTCAAAAAAAGAAGAACGCACAAAAGGCAAAGGTCAACAGCCACCAACCGTAAGATCCGACTCCCGAACCCGAGAAGCCTAAGATGTCGCCCCTCGACTGGCCCAAAGGGTCAAGTTTGTTGACTCAAATGGAAAGAAGTTGTCCGAAACCACCAGTGGTTGTTAGACAAATTTGGGTTACAAAAGCTAACATCTAAGGACCCAAAATCAAAAATAAAGGGTACCCGAATATAATTCTGCTTTGCAGTGCATAAAGACCCATGGTATGTGGACAAATGGATGCTCAAGACATATGACATACCAAAGGAGTCTATCAAGAATTATATCATCAAGAAGGACCCGTAATCGAAGTTTGGAGATAATGCCAAAGGCTAAACGAGAGGATACGGCACACTCAAAGATAGGAACCGCCAACGTTCCTAGAGTATCCTATGTTGAAGGACTTCAAAGATAATCTTCTCTCTCGTTAGTCAATTTTGTGATAACTCGAATAGAGTGATTTTTGACGCCGGTTTCGTGGATGTCATTGATAAATCTACAGGGAAAACAAGCAGTTATCGTTCGCGCAAAAAGAATATCTACGCGGCCGACCGGAACTCACCAACCTCGAAGCTTGTTTGGCCGGCGAAGAATGAAAACAGTAACGGGGTGGCTATGGCATAGAAGACTCAGCCATCTCAACTTCAAGACGCTCAACAAACTAGCAAGAGACACTCTAAGCAAGGGGACCGCCGAATGAAATATTCAAAGAAAGACACTCAAAGTGAAGCATGTCCGAAGGGAAAGCAAACAAAGAATCAAAATCCAACAGCCTCCATCTCCTTCCACCGACGGAATCCTTCACCGCTACATACGGATTTGTTCGGTCCAGCCTCCCTAGTGACGATCGGAGGCAGGAAATACGCATTAGTGGTCATAGATGACTACTCGCGCTACACACGGGTCATATTTATCACAACAAGTCTCGACGTCAAAACAGAGTTACCAACGCTTCGAAAAGGCTCGTGTCGAGAAGAACACCAAGATCGAAAAATACGTTCGCATGCAGGAACCGAGTTCCTTAATTCCATGGTAGAGGAGTTTCGCGGCGTAAGGAATAGAGCATGAGACATCGGCCGCCCGCACACCTCAAAGAAATGGAGTTGCCGAACGAAAGAACAGAACTCTCAAAGAAGCAAACTAGAACTCTACTGCGCATTCAGGACTCCCATCCAAATTCTCAGGCGTGGGCTTACCGACACCGCATGTTACACTCGAACCGATCTTTACCGACGAAGCAAAGATGGAAGAACACCATATGAACTATGGAACAAAGAGGGAAGCCTTCTCTATCTTATTTCCATATCTTTGGTTGTTCATGCTTTATCCACAATAATGGGAAAGATCACCTAAGACTTTTGATAGCAAGTCGATCGAGGAGTATTCTTAGGATACTCTCGGTCAAGAAAGCTTTCGTAGAGTATTCAACTATCTGACTCTTTGCGTGGAGGAAAGCCCTCATGTTGTTTTTAACGAGTTTGCTACCGAAGACAGGAGCAATAACTCAAATTCTGAATCCGAGGACATCGCAGACAGCCTACAGGATCTAAGCTTAAAGGACAAACCTCGAAAAAGATCCAAACTATGTTGGGATGATGATTCGACGAAGAAACCGAAGACAAATCTACCGAATCTCAACCAACAGAGCAAGTAGCCGAGCAGATTGATTCTCCCGAACGTAATCAATCCTGTGTAACTCAGGTCGATGAGGAAACCGCTGAGGTAACTCGAGACCACTACCGAGAATAACAACTTGGGGGGAACATCTAGTAATGTTCCCGAGCCGAATGTCCCCGAACTTGGTGACTCAAGAGATCATACTCTTATCACCGAAATTCTTCAATCTCGTAATAGTACAACCGAAATGCCTAACTCACCTACTATCTCGTGTTGAACAAATTTCGTATGAAGAGCCGAAACTTCGTAGATCGTGGCTCGATGCTCACACCGCCGATCTAATCACTGGAGATCCCTCGCCTAATGTCAAGACAAGATCCAGCATTCTCGTCAAGGAGAAAGCGCATTATTTTCCCGCTTCTTGTCTATCAAGAGCCTCGCACTATTGAGGATGCATTAAAGGATGCCGACCGGATCATAGCTATGCAGGAGGAGCCGAATCAGCCTTACGAGAAACGAAGCGTGGGAGCTTGTAGATGGACCCCGGCCATCAACATGTCATCGGGAACCAAACGGGTCTTCAAAAACAAGCGAGATGAAAACAACGTTATAGTAAGGAACAAAGCAAGGCTCGTGGCTAAAGGCTACCGTCTGTCAAGGAATAGATTTCGATGAAACTTTTGCTCCAGCTTGCAAGATTGGAGGCAATTAGACTATTCCTAGCCTACGCAACACATCAAAGATTCGTAGTTTATCAAATGGATGTGAAGTCTGCGTTCCCCGAATGGCGTGGCTGAAAGAAGAAGTCTATGTGGAACAACCGCCCCGCTTTCAGCAGGGACATCAAGTATATGGACTCGTAAAGGCTCAGATGGGTTAAAACAAGCACCTGTGGCTTGGTACGATACCCCCGTCCCGAAGTTTCTTCTTCGTAAAGGTTTTCGTAAAGGCACAAGAGACCGCACTCTATTCAAAGATTCGACCGGAAGAAGACTTATTACTTGTGCAGATCTACGTGGATGACATCATATTCGGATCAAAGAATGTCATCATGTGTCAACAATTTGAAAAGATGATGAAGGATAAGTTCGAGATGTCAATGATGGGAGAAATGAACTACTTCCTTGGTTTTCAAGTCAAGCAACCGAAAAGGGAACGCTCATCAACCAAGGCAAATACACTCGAGACCTCATCAAAAGACTCTGCCGCACATCCGGCAAATCTATCAAGATCCCGATGAATACGAATATGAAGATAGATC
Organism: Lavandula angustifolia; assembly: GCA_028984105.1. Classification (NCBI taxonomy): domain Eukaryota; kingdom Viridiplantae; phylum Streptophyta; class Magnoliopsida; order Lamiales; family Lamiaceae; genus Lavandula; species Lavandula angustifolia. Next base: position 24,260,386 of record CM054820.1, read on the forward strand.
TTGATAAAGAGGGAGTATCAAGAGACCAAACCGAATATCGTGCTATAATTGGGTTCATTATTATATTTAACAACTACTCGTCCCGACATAACTTATGCCGTAGGGTGTCTATGCTCGATTTCGTGCGAATCCCAAGCAGTAGCCATACGGACTCAAAGAAAGAAGATTCTCCGCTATCTCCGAGGAACACCCGACATGGGTTTATGGTATCCAAACTGATGATAATATTGAACTAACCGGCTATTCCGATGCCGACTATGCAGGATGTAGAATCGACCGAAAATCAACTTCAGAACATGTCGGGCTCCTTGCGGCAAGCCGATCTCATGGTTTTCAAAGAAACAACACTCGCAGCTACGCCGACTCACCGAAGCCGAATACATGGCTGCCGGAAGTTGTTGCGCCCAAATCCTTTGGCCGAGACAGCTAGCTGAGAGACTACGACGTCATTCGTAATGAAGTGCCGATCTTCTCAAGCGATAGTACCAGTGGCCATCGCAATCACTGTAATCCCGTACTACACACGAGATGCAAACACGTGGACATCGACATCACTTCATTCGTAACCATGTCGAAAAGAAGGATATCGATGGAAAAGATCCATACCGACAAGCAACGGGGCACATACCGACTAAGCCTCTAGCCGAATCCGTATTCGTAGAACTTTCGCAGAGCTAGGTCTGTTGGACCCTACCGACCCCAACAAGAAAGGTTTCAGGAGAGGACCATTTCAAGTAAGGGGGAATGTTCACTCTCGCATCGAATGTATTCCGCACGTAGAGATTCGTAAAACCATCTACACGAGGTATCACCGACTACTATGTTCACCGATAGGTTTGCGTATCTCTACTCGCAGTAATTTATATTGGCGTAACCTTGCATTTATGACAAAGATTCAAGCATGATATTAATATCTCTTAGTTTGTCTTTATTATTAACGGATTTAATTTAATGCACGACATTCCATACATAAGCTTGCCGAACTCGCGCGCATTTAACGCATGTCTTTTCACAAGCTATTACTTAGGCTATTTTACAACCGGCTTTGAATTAAGCGGCATATGTGATCATTACCTATAATATATCTTCTAATCCCGACCGTCCATTCTATTAAAGCAGCTTTAATCACAACCTTTGATCAAATAACTGCTCATCTTCACGTTTTATATATATATTTGATCATATCTTCTCAAACCGCCATTAGCATACTTCAAATCTTTCAAATCCGAAAATCCCGAGATTTGCAAAAGCACTCCTTACTTGCAAGTTCATCTTCATATCTCATCTCGATTTTATTGGTATGCCTATGAGAACTCGTTATCAGATTCTCTATTTTTTTCTCGCATCACTACGTAAGCACTCGTCTAACTAAGAATCGATACTCGATAAATCTCTTGTAATGTGTACTATGGCGGGTATTTTTGTAGACGCCCCGACAACATGGAGGAGATCCTCAAGAAAGGCCGTGTCTCGTGCGAGCTAGCCATTGAATTCGATGCTTGCGAGCTCGAATACATGGATGAAGTCTTTACATACCTCGAGGATCTCGGGTCTCCGGAAGAATTTCTATCGAGGAAGCCCACTTCCTTCCTTCCTCGACAAGTGGCGTAGATATATCTCGAACTCCGATTCCGTCTGAGGAGATATTGTGGCGAAGCCCTGCTCACGCTATTGGGCGATGCGTCGAAGATTCTCAAGCTGATATCGATCAAGCAAGCACCGAAGAAGAGCTTCAATCTTCCATCTCGAAGGCATCGCATTTCATAGGCTATAACGACGACTCGCAGAACGAATACCCGACGGTATTCTCGCGGCAAGCCTACAACCTTCGGGGCAGACTCCTTCCCAAAGAACGCAATGCTACTACGCCCGTAGCATCGGCCTACATCGTCACGCTAGCTGCTGCCGACGAGCCAAGTCGGGCTCCTTCGACAGGTCTCTCGACCTAAGATCCACTTGATGATGGCAATTTATGATCGTGCCAAGGTCAACTGACCGAAGTTCTTCATTCGGGAATTTATGGCTCAAGCAAACAAGTTTGACAAGCCCACGCGTACGCCGAGCGCAAAAGGCAAATTACTTTACGGGCTAAAGTCGCCGGCTTATGATTGAAGACTTCGTGGCTCGAGCGCATCACCTATGACGACAAGGAGTACTTCAACATAAAGAAAGTTCGGTTTACAACAGATCGCGCCCTTCAAGAAATCGGGTCAGCCTCACCCGGACTCAACAGACCGAGTCTCGAAGGCTACTCCAACGAAAAGGAGAACGCTCCAAGAAAAACCCCAAAGGCACCGGCTAAGAAACCGAGGAAAGCCGCCGATGTGCCCGCCGAACCCGAAGCCCCCGCCGAATGTGCCACTCAAGAAACTACTCACCCCGTAGGCCGATAGGATGAATCTCGAGTCTTCCGAGAAGACTCAACCGCTGGAGAAAATCGTCTCCACCGAAGAACCCGTAGCTATGGAACAAGAGGAGGCCACCGAAGCTCACAAAGTGAAGAAATTCAACGCCTGACAGCCCCCTCGCAGCTTCCTCCACTCAAGAAAGCGCCACCGTTGAGACTTAGACGTCTCCACCGACTTGGAATCCGAGACGGCATCCGAAGAAGAAACAATCGGGATGGAAGCGCCGCGATTCTATCTAGAGCATCCGTGAGAAATTCTTCAACTAATTCCGCGAGCTTGCCGACTACTCGCACTGTTGCAAATCGCCAAATCGCCAAGGCTCCACATGTTGCCGCGACATCGGAGCGGCCTCGTCTACAACGCTTAGTTCTTCACTACTCCCGCCGCCAGCCTTCATGAAGAAGAACCGAGACCGAGAGAACAGATAGGCTATTCCCGAGCCCGAAGACCTCGGGCCCAATGGACAACCGAGGGCCGCGATGCCGGCTATGATACATGATCGACGCTTTTCTGCCTCCCGCCCAAAGACTCGACGGGGTCGACCACGACGACCCACCTAGTGATTCGGGCCCCGGAAAGCCTCGATGAGGGAAATCCCTCGGACAAGGATACACTCACTTCCGAAGAAGCTCCGCGTCCACCCAAGATCCTTGGACTGCGAGTCGACGGGCCGGTACCTCAAGATCCACGGAGCCCGCCGCCTCTTGTTGAAGTCTCGCATTCGAGGTAGTGCCCACCCCGCATCGCCGACGCTCCAAGTATGTGGCGAAGGCTATTAAAAGCCAAGGCACTCGTAACCGTGCCTCGCCAAGGCAAGCCCACAACGTGTGGAAGAAGACCGCCGAAGCCACCGCTACCGAGCTTCGTGGGCCGAAGTCTTCTATATCTCAATCGCCGCCCCGATGCCTCTCGCGCTTATTTCAAAAGCACCGGCTCAAGAAAGAAGACAAATTTGAATCTCATCTCGGATCTTTCAGGAGAGCCAAGCCAAACTACTTGAGGAATTTCATGCTTCCAAATCGGCTCATACTAAAGCTTTTATCGAACAATCCTGTGCCACGCCCATAAGACTTGATAATATTCAACTGTCCCGAGGATAAGATCTCCGAGAAGCCGAATGATTTTAAGGCCGCAAACGAACTCTCCTACAAGCAATACGATGAAGCTCGACTTCCGAGAGGAACGAGCCGCATGAGGCACCGATGCACCTTAAGGATCACCCGCCGTCAACCTCCTTCAACAAACCCTTCAGAAAAGGTACTTATCCCTACCCCTACCGCTATTGATGATGCCAAAAAGGGGGAAAGTAAAAGAGGGAAGGAAAAGAGTACCGAGCTAGCAAAAGGAAAGAAACAGAGTACTAAGAAGCCTACTCCTAAGGGGGAAGCTACACTAAAGTCATCTCGCACTCGCACTCAGACGGTGAGGCCCGTGGTGTCCCAACCGCGAAGCACAACCGAGACCGGCCCAAGCGGCTCAGATCCCATGTTACTCATGCAACCCCGACTCCTACCGATATCATCAAGGAGGTTGCAGAGTATGCCGAATGTAAAGAGGACTCGATGATGAAGAAGAGGCTCCTCTACCTCCACCGTTCAGGGAAAAGGTAAGAAAGTAATGGATCTCCCGACCCCTCCAAAGAAAGAAGAAAACCAAGAGATATATTTCGCCGAGGAGGAGGCTCGATAGCGGCCGATGAGAAGCTCGCTAGTGGAGATTGGCCGATGCCGAAGCCGCCAACAAGCCAAAGTCTAAGCCTCGCTAAAGGAAAGACAAAGGCACCAAAGACGCGGTGGAAAGAAGAAAGCGCCCGCTAGGTTGCTTCCTTAAAACCGTAATCGAGGATGATGAAGATAGGGAGAGGCAACAACAACAAAGAAAAGGCACTCAAAGAAGAAGGTACGTCCAAAAACAAATCCAAGCACTTCCGCCGACTCCGAACAAGCTCCTCGAAGCCTCAAGAGCAAGATGCGTAAATCGAAGCAATATTCGCTCGATGGAGAGATATCTCTACCGAGGAGAGGAAGCTAGACAATTGGGAGGCCGCGTACAGAGGATACATTCGCGGCACTGAGGCACCCGACCCGTACCGAGCAAGAGGCCAGCCGAGAGTTCCTTCGAAAGCCGACATTCCTTACCGATACAAAAGGTTCGTGAAGCCAACCGATCCAAAACACATAGATGGCCGAGATCGACGTAATGGATGCCTATTCAATTCAATCGTAGATGGGAATCGGCCAAGATTGAGTTTATCAAGAGAAATTATTTCTCGAGATTCTCGCCTCGAAATGTCTAAGGCCGATGCCTACGCCGAGCGGACGGGCCGTTACATCGAACCCGATCTTTACCCATATTTGCACGTAGCCGTAATCGAAGGGGTAGTAGTCGCCGTTCTCGAAGCAAGAATCATTCCTCCACCTTAAGACAAGACGACTCACCATCTCGGAGTGATTGAACAAGAAGTGAAGAATGCCGCGATGAATGTAGGTCTAGAACAAGATGATCCAAATAGACTCGCCGAATACTTGAAGCCGAGGAAGAACACGTTCGTAATGTATGGAGTCCCACCGCTTGAAGATCAATCTCAAGGTTTCATGAATAGGATTCAGCGCTTTAAGGGTTCTCCTCCTTAGTTCTCTTCTTAGCTTAGCAAGATTTGTATTGTACTTAACCGACTATCATATATATACAACCGCTTTTTTGGCTTTGACAACTACTTGTTGTCTAAATAGCCGTGTTTGCTTTATGCTTTAACACTCGTAATCATCAAGTGATTACCGACACACACACACTTTGTTTATTTACTTGCCGGCTTTGCTCTGCTAGATTTCCGATAGACTAGACTTTCATGTAGTTATTATTTCTCATATGGGGAAATTGTTGCATGGGGAAATTGTTGTAAAGGGAGAAATTGTTCTCGCTCCCGTCTCCCTCAAGAGTCTAGCACTTACCGTACAACTCCACCGATCCTTCTTGTAATTATGTAAGGAGCCCGTCCCGAGTAAGTTAGTGTTTAGCATAGATGATAGGTTTTGGCATCATCAAATAGGGGGAAATTGTTGGGTGATGATTCCATCCTCAAGACTAGCTATTCTTAGTGGGAAATGATTCGGTCTTAGACACCGATCTTAAGCTCGCAGCCTTGTGCTCGTACTTGTCTCGAAGATTTGAAGATCCCAAAACCCTATCTCGATCGGGAACCATTCCGTTGTATATGTTGTTTGTCTCCGAGGTTTCGCACTCGTAGACACTCGCTCCGGTCAAGGCACTCGCAGCTTATCCGCCTCAAACTGCAGTAGAAGACTCAGCTGATACCGACTCAGAGAGAGCAAGATATCGAGAGAGTCGCTGAACCGAACTCGCCAGGAGTAGTTCACCGGACTCGTAGCCGATCTTCGCAGACTTATCTCACTGCCTATCTACCGAATACAAGGTCGACTCAAGATCGGGCAGACAATCTTCTCGAACTCGCCGATCTTTTTGAAATGCAACCGCATAGTCATATACGAGGAAGAGAGAAGTCGCCTTCAATTAGCCTCGAAGTCCGCTCCGCCTCAACCACTTCATTCACCTCGACAAATGACAAGCATACACGTATCATCCTACCTACTAAAGCTGCAAGTCAACACTTTCCGAAAAAGGAGGAAAAGGCACTGTTACCTACGTCAAAAAGAGCCGTTTGCTACAAAAAAGAGAGAGAGAGAAGAAGATCGTCTCCAACGGATCTATTTCAATCTCTGCTCTATAAATAGAGGGATTATTCAAGAAGAATAAAGAGAATGCACGAACCACAGAGCCAAAATCCAAAAAGCACTCAACGAGCAAAGAACCCAAAGAACAAAGTCTTAGCAAGAACTTGAAGAACAATCTTCCGGCGAAAGACTACATTCTAGCTCATAGGAATCAAGTCGAACCGACATATAAAGCCTCTAGTATCCAAATCGACGTTACACGAACTCAAAGCTTACCTTCGCTGTTCGTCGATCTAGAAGCTACTCTCCCATATTCCCTATCCCTCTAACCCTAAGCTCAACTGTTCTTATCTATAGCTTTAGACGAAGGAGTTCATCTTTGAACCTCGATCCTTATCAGTATAAGTGACTCCTTCACCGTTGGAGAAAGTTTGTCAAACACTTCTAAGTTTGATCGTTGTAAACCGAGACTTGATCGCATAAAACCAAGACGCGGCTTTGCCCAAATAAGCGCAAGCCGACCGAGACTAACTCAGATAAATAATAGCCTCCCCGATCTTTCGGGACAAAGGGACGTAGGATTTGAGCGATATCCGAACCACTTTAAAAATCTCTCGTGTCGCTTACTTACCGTTGCATTGATTTTACTATTCATACCGAACATCTTATTTAAAATCAAACTGTCTCAAAGATACCGAATCGAATATCTCGCCGAACCGAGACTTTCATAAAACGCTTTCACCACTCAACCGATTTGGGCATACACATATTTCCGCACGCCGAACTCTTACCGTAGATACCGAATTTCGACTCGCCGCCTAGCGTGTCTCGCAGAGTCGACTCTTTGCCGCACACGATTCGTATCACCGTTTGGTCTGGCCGAATCAAGTTTCGCCGACACCATCCCGAATAGGACTGCTCGTGTTCGAAGTTGAGAAATCGAATCAGGTGTATTCACCCCCCCCCCCTCTACACCTGACCGTACACTCGGGACCAACAAGTCCCATACATAAAAATCACACCTTAAACAAGGTACTCTCCATATCATTTCTCCATCGAGTCGTTAGGGTTCATGGGTCCCTAACACGACCGATAATTTCATATTTCATGTAATCATTCCTTCTTTACATCCCTTTCATTTCCTTCTTTACATCCTTTAGGTGAGGAAACTTCATTTGTTCTCCATTTTCAACTTGATAACCCCTTTTTAAATTTTGATAGTAGTGTGAAAGGCGCTGAGAGTCGCTGAGTAATATTGGAAATCCAGAGATTTCTTTTCTTGAATAATAGTTTATATTTGAAATATTGAAGTCTAGCGAATCAATTCTAGACTTCCCTGAATGATGATGTAAATCTTGGGGACAATTCTAGATAGGTTCAGTAGCTCACGCTGCTGAAACTCAATAGATAGGTTCACGCTGCTGAACTCGGTAGATAGGAAATTCAAGCATACGTTCTACCAAACTCGCAGCGTATGCATCGCAGTAATATAACTTGCTTTAACAGAGACCAAGAATCAGGAACTTCGGCTGTTGGAAAATGAAGATAAAACGGTGAACACTGTGCTGAATAGTGTTCAACTGAGAAACTTGTTCCGCTGAACACGGTGCTGAATAGAGTTCGGTCAACAACGTGCCGAATGGGGTTCAGGTGGAAGTTTTTCTTCAATGGTTTTATGTTCGGGCTTTGCAACAATAGGCTCTGATACCACTCTGTCACACCCTAATTCCCGAGGGAAGGCAAATGGGCCGGAGCGCGACTGGGGAGGGGTGAAAGAAGCGGGGAAAGAAAAGGGGAAAAACTTCTCAACTGAACTCAGTAGCACTACTCTACTGAGCTCCACAAAGAACAGCCAGAAATCCGTAAACTTGTATCTATACATATATAAACAACCTCATACACAACAGGGAAGGTAGAGGGTAATATACATAGTACTGAAAATGTCTCAAAATCATAGAATAGTTCAACTCAACACTTCATAACAGACGGACTCAGCACCGCCACCTCCACGCTGTTATCTTCAGTCTGTAAAATCATTTTTGAAACGTTTGGGCTGAGCACTATTGTACTCAATGGGTAAGGCAATTTATAAACATTTCACAACAAGTTTATCCAATCATAAACCATATGACTTCGAAGGTTTTGAAATAAAAAGTCACTTCCAAACATACAAATATTCGTTTACTTGTGTGCGCGCGCTGTCACGTTATACTATTATTCTTACTTTACCTCCTTCCTTTCGGACTTTGGGCTACAACCCAGTGAGTCCCATAAACATCTGATCTCAGGTCTTCACCCAGAGATCCCAACCGTTAGACATAAAGCCGAGGCCCATAGGTCCTCTCCCTTGGTTAGCATACAATGGAGATCAACCCATTGCACTACTAACAATGGTGTACACAATTCTCACTAGCATGTTAGGCTAGTCAAGAATCTCGATCGATTAATTCAGAGCATTAAACAAGTAGAACGCACAAAAATATATATTAATGAATAAACATAACATGTCATAGAGCTTAGTAACTCAAAATAGTTTTGAGATAGTAAAGACCCACCTTGTTTTACTTTGCTGAATTGTTTCGGTCCTCTTTTCAGTTTTTCAGCTGAACCTTCTCCTTAATTCTTCCAAAGTTTACTTCACTCAAAGTCTACTGAATTCTCGTATGAAAATGGTGGAGGTAATTCAGCAGGGTCATCTACTATTTATAGGGCCATTAAAGCTGCTGAATCACCAACGCTAGTTATAGGTATAGCTTTGCATGGTAATAAGCTATACGTCCCTCTTGAACCCATGTGGCGAAATAAAACCTATTTAGCTCCTTCTCTTCTAGAAGGTTATTGTTTGTTTATCTTTTTCACTTACGTATTCAATTTGACTTTTGCCTCTTTATTAAAATAATCTCAAGGTATTGAAACCACATACGTATGTATGCATACACCTTTAACTGTACACTTCATTCATTTCGTGATATTTAACTGTACTTAACCTTAGATAATTAAGAAAATTAAATGTGGGTCATTACACTTTCCTGTTTCCAAGAGTTTTTTATTAGATTATACTGAGCAAGTCTCTGTCGATCCATTCGCATGACATATCTTGACTAGTTAATAGTCCCATTAACTTTATAATTGTTTCAAACACGAAGGTTTGAGTTTTCTCCAACTAAGAAGCAGTTCTTACAAGTAAGAACAACTCGAAAGATTAACTCCCTTGGATTCTAAGTTTATGATCCAACAAGGTTAGCTTAGATGTATAGAGAAGGGAACTGTATAACTTTAGATAGAAGAACTTAGAAAATAATCTTTAGGTTATAGGGTTTTGTTGGAATTTTGTGTACTGGAAGAACCCTTTTTGATTATATACAATGTATTTTTCCTTTTCACTATTTTTATTCTCATATCTGATTAATGATATTTGCGCATGTTGTTCCTTTATCTTATATAAGAGTTAGATTGTGTAATGTGTTGTAAATCACAGAAGACTGCACAATTGGTTGAACTAACAAGATATAAACAATTATCACAACTGAGACCACTTAAGGACAAGTTGTTGGGTTTAAGCTGCAGTTTATATAAGAAGTGATCTGTCTTAACTGCTTGTCTATAATGGTACACTAAAGGTGGTGTACTGATGAATCATAGAGAGATATGTTCTCCTCGCCATCTTAGTGGAGAACCAGATCTCGGTTGCATAATTTGGTCTTAAGCTTGATAAGATTTCAATTGATCGCATTTAGCTATCTATTCCTTTGACTTACTGTTGGGAATGAGGTTCAGTATGTTGAAGATCCCAAAACCTTACCTGAATGATGAAGCCTTCGATATTGTTATAGCTTAACTGAGTTCAAAGATGTTAGGAACTCGCAGACTAGCTAGAGTTCAAGAGCCAGTATTCAAGAGAGAAGACCCTTTACTCACTCCGATGAACTCGCAGTCCAAGAAGTCGCTTGACCGATATAGACTAACCGACCGCAAAGGAATGCGAGCCTACGTGCTGAACATCACAGAAGAATGTTAGTAGAAGATACTTCAGCAAAGGTCCGAGGTTCAGAGGAAGTCAACTCAGCAGAAGACTGATGTCTGACAAGTCTTACCAACCGCTATACCTCGACCAATGAGGAGCCGCCAACGCATTACCTGTTCTACAATAAAGTTTATCATAAACTAAAAAAGAGGGAATCTCTACAATATCTCTACAACGATATTCGAAAAAGAGGGAATCTCTTGGCATCTTGTGACACGTGGCATCGTCCTCTCCAACGGATATATGCCTGGGTCACAACCATAAATAGAGAAGAGTCTTCTAGCAGAAAAAAAAGAGCGAGTGACTGAGGGAACCGAGCTCAACCGATCAACACTCTACCGGACTCAAAGATAAACCTAGAGAAGAACTTGCTCATCAAAGATAGATCCTTTTAGTTCTTCTCTCTAGAGTATCGTTAGTTCCCTTTCTCTATTCTAAGTGAGCTAAATTGTACTCCCTCCGTCCCATTCCACTTGTCTGGTTTCTTTTGGGCACAGAGATTAAGAAGAGTGGGTGGTTGTGTGTCGATGAGTGTGTGATTGTGTGTAAAGAGGTAGAACAAGTGGTAGGTTGTGTAATGATTATTTTCCTTTTTTGGAAACAAGACAAGTCGAGTGGGACAACCCAAAAAGGAAAACAAGACAAGTCAAGCGGGACGGAGGGAGTAATATTCATAGTTTAGAAACCCCGAGGGAGTTCACATTTTGTGAATCGTTCTTAATGTAAGAACTTCCTCATAGTTGGAGAAGCCTCAAACTCTTTAAGTTTGAAACCTTATAAAGTCACTACGACAATAAGTAAAGAATCTTTCCTGTGAACAGATCACTGAGACTTGCTCAGTATAAGCATCAAATTTGTACTGTCACCGAACGCATCATTGAGACTTGCTCAAGATAAACATCCGTATTATCTTTTATCCACCTCGTTTGTAGAATTTTGATGTGGTTGGGATCTCTCACCTCATTTCTACAACTTTCTCTCTGCTTCTCGTGTCCTTGCGAAATCAAGCAACCATCCCGTCTTTGACTTCAACAATTTGCCTAGCTTCAGCTCCGGGAGACCAAACCTCTCTCGCAAGCATTCAATAATTCATCCATAGTGACTTCAACTTCGGGCTTCGAGGCTTTTCCGTTTCGTGCCTTAGTTGCTTGAGATTTTGATTATATGGGCTTCGTAGATCTTGTCCTGTTTAGGAACTATTGCCTTCATCACACCTTTCTCCGAGTCGGCTCCTTCTATTTCTCGCCTGTATCTTCTTTTGCTAGTGCATCAAGTTCCACTTGAATTCTTTCACCATTTCCCCCGGCATATTCTCCTGTGAGCTTCTTTTCTTGGGAATTTCAACGATTTCTCGGGCGAGGGAGGATGATCGAAGAGTTGATAGCCTCTTCTTTCCTTTCTTGTCTACTAGAGGGTTAGTAGGTTCAACTTCTTCTTCAGTATCTAGAAACTTAACAATCTCCTCGAGTGCTGCTGATGTTGGGATTTTGTATATTGGAAGCAGTTTTTTATGCTTGTATACAATGTGTTTTGTCCTTACTACTATTCAATTCTCCTATCTGATAAATATATATATTCTTGAACATGTAATCATTTATCTTGTATAAAAATTAGATTTGTGTAGTGTGTCTGTATCACAAAAGACTACACAAATTGGTTGAACTGACAAGATATAAACAGTTATCAAAGCTGAGACAACTTGAGGAAAGTTGTCGTTTTAATCAGTAGTTTAAATAAGAAGTGGCTTGTCTTGGCTGCTGGTCTTTACTGGTACACTTAAGGTTGTGTATTGACGGATCACAGCGACATGTGTTCTCCTAACCGACCTTAGTGAAGAACCAAGATCTCGGCGATTTAGCCGGTCATAAGCTTGGTAAGACTTCGCTAAGCGCATTTGATTATCTATCAATATTTACCTACTATTGTCACACCCCCGAAATTTTCAATATAAAATGCACCGCATATATTTCATGCATGTTATCAAGTGTTTTAGTTTTGTAAGTCGCGCCCTAGAAATTTAAATGAAAATTAAAGCATCTATCATATTTGTCATTAATAAATAATTTTTGTTATGTAAATTTATTTTGAACTTTGATTGTGTTTATTTATATCATATTATGATTATATTATTTATTGTTGAGATAGAAATCATGTTAGAATTATGAGACAAGAATAATATTTATTTATTTCAAATTTCCTAAACCTACTAGGATTCATAAAAGGATATAATATTTTATATTGTATTAAGTTATTAGGAGAAAATTTTATAATATGTTTTATGATTAAAATAGATATTTTATATGTGATGTTCATATTTTAGGATCAATTTTAATTGTGTCAATATCCTAATTCAACTATGATTGAATATGTTAAGTAGTAAGTGAAAGAATAAATTCTTTATAAAAGATAAAAGGATGAAAATAATTATGGATAAAATATATTTTAATACCTTTTATGATTAGGGATCTTTAGATAATTTATTCTAAGCCTATAAATACACCTTTAGTCGTCCATATACATGAGATTTTTGAAATTCTACCAGCATACCTGCGAACTGTTTCAAGAATTATTTACACATATTCCCTTCATCATATCGTCGTGAAAATTTAGGAGCATCTTCCTCGGTATGTCTAGTATACTCTATTATGTTTGTAGAATTTTAAAAGCATGATAAGTATTTGTTTAAAATTGTTATTCGTAACCTGCCAGTTTTTGACAGCATGTTCATGAGCTTGATAGGAAAATTGTTTTTCATAATTTCTTTATGTTGTTTTAGACCATGCTGAATTTTAATGGGATATACTACATGTTAGGTCATTCATGTTAAAAATACTGAATTTTTAGGATATGTTTACTATTTATTTGTTAATTTGTTTCTTTGTATGCCAGATTCTTTTGTCAAGGTAAATATATACTGAAAAATAAAAGTTTTCATGTTACTACTAAATGAATTTTTTATCATCATAAGTTTTACTATGATGGAATAGGTAATATGTTGTTAATGTTAGAGATCTATAATTTTTAGGACAACACTTTTATGATTTCATTAATTTATTTCATGAATTGCCGAATTACTCGATGCACAAATGAATTGTCAATAGAAATAAAATTGGGTTTAATATACTTAAGATATTGCTATATGAAACCATTAAAATTGCATGTTAATAAGTGGATTATGTATAATATACATTTGTTTGATTACTATGATCTATTTATATTTATGAATTGTTGAAATTGTTAGTGTATGCATGACATTCTACGTAGAGTCATTAAGATAAATTTCCATGTATAGTCAAGGTTAAGTCGGGTTTTTCAAAAGGTTAAATATTGATATCTATTATTTTTCAATTACTCAAAAGGTTAAGTTGAGTTTTTCTTTTATCCTTATTATACACTATACAGCTTTTCTCATGCTATTCAAGATGCAGAGCCTTCTGCTATTCACGCAAAGAAACCTTCTCGTTAGCCTTCGAGCAATTCACGCAGCAAAACCTTCTGGGTTAGCCCATGGGCAATTCACGCAAAGAAAACCTTCGAGTTAAGCCTCCGGCTAGCATGTCTAATCTCTCATGTTAACATTCTTTATAGTTTATAATTTGGATAATGTTTGATCTCACTAAGCAGTCGTACTCACCGCCGTATATTTTCACATTTTCAGATCATGGTCCGGCAGATGCTTGAGGTGGCTGATGGTGATGGTCAAACATGAAAGGATTCGAAAATTATTTTATTACATTAAATTAACTATTGTTATGAACTTTGCATTTTTTTTTATCATTTTTTTTAAATTCGTGAAATTAATAGATGTACATGTTTTATTATTTTAAAACTTCCGCTGTTTATGATATTTCTGAATGAAAACCCCTTTTAATGAAAGTTGTTCCCTCTTAAAATCTATTTTACTTGAAAGTCATGTATGAAGTGACGTCCCCTTATAAAGTATATAAAAATTAGGGCGTTGCAACTATGGTGAACGTCATCGCGACCGGATCTACGTATCTTGGATCTTAGTAGTTATTTGTTGCTCAGGCTGATTGTCTATATCTTGCAACCGTATCCTAGTAAAATGGGTTGATAATATCCCCTGAGGAACTCGTAAGGATTAACACATTAAACCTGGCCGGTTGATTAAGTTCAGGTGTGTTAATAAGGTCGAGTGGTACTACTCCGAAATATAATATGATGTTAATTAATTTATGCTATCAGTGAGCTTAATTAATTAACGAATATTTCTATCTTAAATACGGGGATCGATTAAGTATAAAATACAAGCCCTTGCTCAAGTCGGGATAAAGGGGTAAGTCAAGACGGATTCTCTAGTGGAAACGGATCTCGTGTTTATTAACTAATTTTGCTCGACTCGAGCATAGATAATTGTTGGGTCTCGAGATTAAACGCTCGTGTGTAGAGAGAGGGGGGGGAATAAACCAAAATAATTTCTCAACTTAAAACGCGAACAATCCTTTTCAGGAGGATGCCGTATCAACAAATTCAAGAGACCAAATAAGTTGTTCTCAATCGCGGGTGAGTGACCGACTTCACCGAGGCCGCTAGCCGACTAAGGTCGAATCAAGCACTGTCACCAAGTTCAAGCATAGTGCGGAAATGTGTAGGCCCAAATTCAGTTGAGTTAGAAAACGTTCTTAAGAAAACAATTTTAATTTATTAGTGCGATCAGTTAAGCTTTGTTGAAACTCGCTGAATGATTTTACAAATATTTTCGCATGAACAAGAATCAATGCAACAAGAAAAACACATAATACAAGCAATTTTAAAGTGGTTCGGATCTAACAATCCTACGCCCACCGCCCGAAAAGATCCGGAGGCTATTTTATTATATTGTGTTAGTCTCACGGTTTGTGCACCGGACAAACACCGGTCTTGAGATTTATACCGAGCAAGTCTCGCTTACAAGATATCAAACTAAAGTGTTTGACAAACTCTCCAACTATGAAGGAGTCCTTTACAATAAGGATCGCTTAAGAGATGAACTCCTTCGCTCTAAGCTATAGATATGGACTCGTTGAGCTTAGGTTAAAGGGATAGGGAACGTGAAGGTGGCTTCTGTGAGTGACGAACGGTTAAGTATGGACTTGGGTTCGTATTCAGTCGCTTGGATACTAGAGGCTCTATGATCAGATTCAGCTTGGTTCCCTATGAGAAAGTATGTGGCCTTTCGCTGGAGATTACTCTATGAAGTTCTTGCGTAAAGCTTAAGTCGCTTTCTAAGTTGCTCGTGAATGCTTGTGTGTTCTTGTCTCGTGTCGCTCGGCTTACTTCAATTTGAAATCTTTCCTCTATTTATGAGAGCGGAGACATGGATAGATCCGCTGGAGACGATGATCCATGTGTCTCTCTTTTTTCGGGGTAGCTAACGGCTCTTTCAAAGTATGGTGGCAGTAGTCCTTTCCCTCCATTTCTCGAAAGTTGTTGACTTGCGCCTTTAATCGTAAAGTAGACAATGGCCGCTTGTCATTGGGTCGAGGTCAAGAAAGTCGGTGAGACAAAACAGACTTTCAAGGTGGATCTCGAAGCTTACTTCTCTATACCTCGTATGACTTTGCTGATTTGACTTAAGATATCCTAACAGTCAGATGACTATCTAGCCGTTGCTGAGTCTGATCTATGTTCTGTAGCATACCCCCGCCGAGTCGCCTCTACCAAGATCAACTCGAGTTCAAGGAACTACTCCTACCGAGTTCGGCCCATCGACTCCTTTCGCATACCGCTCCCGCCGAGTCCAAAGATTACTGAGTCTTCTTCTTCTGGTACTGATGTTGATAGTCTGCTGAAGAACTAGCGGATAGAACTGAGCGCCTGAAACAAGTGTCTACTAAGTCTGAAACTCTTAGAGACAGAACAACAAATTACAACAGAAAGGTTCATCAGTCAAAGTAGGGTTTTGGGAACTTCAAATATACTGAGCACTAGGCTACTGAGTTATCTCCCAATAATTTGTGGAGCTACTGAATTATCTCCCAACAATTTCCCCTATTTGATGATGCCAAAACCTAATACTATAAACTATCAGAAACATAGCTCCTTACAAATATTTCAAGTAGAATCAGTGGAGTTGTTCTTCAAGTTCTAGACTACTGAGGGAGTCAGGGAAGAAATATCAGAACCTATACAGAAATCTAACAGCAATTTCCCCCTTTCTAACAACAAATTCCCTCAAATCTATCGATAAGATCAGAATCTAGCAAGCTAAGCAAAAACTGACAGACATAGATATAAATATTCAGTGAGTGTGTGAGTCAGTAATCACTTGAGTGATTCTGAGTGTTAAGCATAAAAGAAACAAGGCCAAGTAGACAATAAGGTATTGTCAGGGCCGAACAACAAATATTTTATATATATGAAGAAATATCACTACAGTACATCAAGCTTGCTATTCTAAGGAAAAGAAAGACAAAGATACACAAAAGCTAACAACCATCATCTCCTCGAACCGCCGAACTGATCTTTGAAGTCTTTTGATTTCTCCTCGTAGAAGCGGCACTCATACATCCGGTATATAACTCTTCTCAACTTCGAGATCTCAGCCATGTCAACAGAATCAGCCTCATCTAGATTCTTGGTTTGAGTAGCACTCTTGATTTCTCCTTCAACACCCCAATGGGTAAAGAACCATCAAGCTTCAATGGGGGAGGCATAGGTCTTGGAGCTGGGACCCTGACATCAATCTTTTCAGCTAAGGCCTTCTGAACTCTTGCATAAATCTCTGGATCACTCTTCAGAAGCCACTCAGCAAAGGCAATAGACTTGTGCATGTCAGGCCAATACCTCCAGAAATAGAATCTCTTAATGTAGTCAGCCTTCAACGTCTCCCACCTCCGAGTCCGTTCCCATGGCATCCAAGTATCAACCCCGGGCCATCTACGGATTTTGAGGTTTGT
Source organism: Lavandula angustifolia (assembly GCA_028984105.1). NCBI lineage: Eukaryota > Viridiplantae > Streptophyta > Magnoliopsida > Lamiales > Lamiaceae > Lavandula > Lavandula angustifolia. Next base: position 24,277,409 of record CM054820.1, read on the forward strand.
GGGCTTCCCCGAGTCTTCTACACTTGTATGGAATATCGCCTTCTCAGAACCCTCTCGACTTGCTTCCTTCTCAGCCCTTGATCCTCGTAGCTTCTAGATCGCGAGTCTCGAGCCTTTCTCTTCGCCGCACTAACTGCCCGGGCTTCGCCTCCTCTCGTCTAAGTACATTTCCATCTCGATCCCGCATTTCTTGCATCTCTTGCTCTTGAGCCTTAGAGGGAACATAGGATGGCACGTGCTCTTGATCTTCTTCTCCGAATCGCAGGTGTTGAAGATTTCTCTTTAGAAGTACTCGTCGACCGCTTGTGTCGTCGCTGCCGTTCTCTTTCTTTTTCTTTGTCGCCTTCATCGCTGAGCTTCGGATTCCTCGGGGTAGCCTTGTCCTGTGCTTCCCGCCCATCTCGAACTTTTGTTTTGCCTTTGGCAAGTCAGTTTCTTTGTCTTATTAGCACCTCTCGCCTCGGCTATCTCCCCTTGCCAGCCTTCTCATCTCGCGAAAATCCGAGCTTCTTCCTCGTGGAGATACGAACCTCTTAGATCCTTTCTTTTTTGGGGTGGAGTGGGAAGCTTCTGAATTTTCTTTCCCTTTCCTTGAACTGGAGGAGGTAAAGGGAATTCTTCCTCTTCTGAGTCCTCCTCTGCATACTAGGCAATTTCCTTAATAATATCACTCGGAGTCCGAGCCGCTCGAGTAGCGCATTCTTTGGGGTCCCGAGCCACCGGGGCTAGTCTCAGCAGGCACTACAGCCCCCCCGCCTCGCCGAGACACCCCGGGCCTCACCCTGTTCTTGCTAAGCAGTGGGAGCAGTGGGAGCTGATTGCTGAGTCTGAGTTGCTCCTGCCATTGTCCTTACTCCCGTCGGTGCTCTAGGTACCTTTTCTTTACCTTCCCCCTTTTTGGCATCAGCAAATAAGCCAAGGGTTGGTATCTGTACCTTCTTATCCAAACTTGTATAGGCTGAGGCAAGTTTGTCTAATGCATCCTGAAGTTTTACAAGCCTCTCATGGAGTTCATTCCTCTCATCTGTGAGTTATTTACGGTACTTCTTCTGAGGGGTCTCCACTACAGTCTGAATAGATAGCAACTTCTGATCCACTTTATCTTCCAGGGCCTTCTGAATGGTCTGGAGCCTGAGCTCGGAGGACTGAGTCAGGGAAGATACGGATTCAGTATGAGCTGACTGGGCTGCCTTGAATTCTTCAAGAATTTTGACTTGGGCAGCTTCCATCAGCTTTTGTTGCTCTTCAAAGTTGGCTCTTTGAGTGGTAAGTGCATTGGTTAATATAGTAGAGAAGTCGGGGGCAGGCGTATTCTGAATCGTTGTTCTGAGCCCCTTTATCTTAGCACATTGAGCCTGTGCGGACTGCCTCCATGTCTTGAGAACGGCGCGGGCAAGGAGTCTGTTCTGAGCGCCTTGAATCCTCAGTGCCCTGGCCACTATCTTCGATCGTCGCTCTTCGGGCTGGGCACTACCTCGAACGCAGACCCCAGCAACCGCTGTACAGGGTCCGCTGACTTAGAGGTAGCAGCCACCGACTGGCCTGGAGGGAGGATGCTGAGAGGTGGTTCAGCAGATGTAGTAGGAGCATCCTTCTACAGTTGAGTTCCCTCATCAGGCTTCGCAGGGCCTGAATCACGGGGTGGGTCCTGATCATCAGGATCAGACCCATCTGAGGGAGCCGTCGCTGAGTAGGTTGACGGTCGCTCAAAGAAAGCGAGTACGGCCGAAGTCATAACCGAGAGCTTCGCCGTATAAGAGTTTTCCTTCGACGCATGCATGCTTGGTGGAATGATCGAACTTCGCTGCCTGAGTCATAAACTCCTTGAAGAAGAATTCTGCCCAGTTAATCTTTGCGTGGTCATGTATGGCCATCATCAACTGAATCTTGGCCTCGATACTTGGTCAAATGAGTCGGCTCGACTCGCCGCATTCGGAGTCACGATATAGGCCAAGGCTCTGAACTTGGGGAGCATAGCATTCTTTGGGAAGGCGGCTCTGAACGTGGTAGGCTTCCCGCAGAATACTTCCAAGTACTCGTCCATGATATCATCCTTATATCCCACGGTGCTGAACCCATCGCTTGGAAGCTGAAAGCTTCGCCAAGAGCTTCCTTGATAGACATCAGCTTTATCTCTGGTACAGCGCGGGCGGGGTCTCCAATATGATGAGTGACGAAATGACACCGGATATCCCCTTCCACTGATTCTGAGTTCAGGTACAACTCAGCGATTTGGCGTGGGAGGAAGTAAGAAGGCTTCCTAGACAGAAAAGCCTCCAACCCTGATGCCCTTAGATAGTCAAAGATTTCCTCCATGAAATCTAGCTCGCACGCATCAAAGTCCATGATCGGCTCAAACCACACGCGGTCTTTCTCGAGGATTTCTATCATGTTTACAGGACCAATAACATCCCTTCCCGCCATGTTTAATAATCTACAAAGAAAAGATATCAGTATCGAACGAAAAATATTATAAAGATCATATACGATACTGAATAATCATTAAGATTTACCAAAGATGTTTCTGAGATATTGGAATAGAAGTTTGAAAGTGAATGAGCGTTTTCTCGTAAATTTTAGGGTTGCAAAAATTTTGTAGAGTAAAATGGCAGCTTTCTAAACTTTGAACATGTTTTTATATGATAAAGAAGATGAACAAGCTATAAATCCACTGCTCAGCTTTAAATCGCTTTATGAGATGGACGGCTAGGATTTAATGTTATAAAATAGGTAATGATCAATTTAGCCGTCTAAGTCAAATTACGATTGTATATAGCCAAAGAAGTAACTCGATTAGACACGCTTTAACGCGCCACGTAGTTCAAGCAAACTTTACATAGAATGTCGTGTATTAAATGTAAATCGTTATATTAAATGACATTTTCTAAGGCATTGAATATGAAGCTGAATCTGAATCATTAATGCATTGAATACTGAGTAGAGATATGCAAACCTGTCAGCTGAACATCGTAGTAAGCTGATACCTCGTGCAGATGGTTGTTGAGTCTCTACGTGCTGAATTTATTTAGTACTGAGAGTGAACATTCCCCCTTGCTGAATGCTCCTCTCCTAAATCCACTTACTGACTGGAGTCAATAGGGTCCAGGAGACCTAGCTCTACTGAAAGTTCTCTGAATCTGGCTTCTGCTAGAGGTTTGGTCAGAATATCTGCCCTTTGACTGTCAGTATGGATCTTCTCCATCCTGATATCCTTCTTTTCGACATGATCACGAATGAAGCGGTGTCTGATCTCCACGTGCTTGCATCTAGTGTGAAGTACAGGGTTCTGAGTGATTGCAATTGCACTGGAGCTGTCGCAGAAGATCGGTACTTCATTCCCGAATGACGCCATAGTCGCGTAGCCGCCGCTCTCGCCTAAAGGATTTGGGCGCAACAACTTCCGGCAGCCATGTATTCAGCTTCAGTAGTTGACGTCGCCACTGAATGCTGTTTCTTTGAAAACCACGAAATCAGCTTGCTACCAAGGAACTGACAAGTTCCAGAAGTTGACTTCCGGTCAATTCTACATCCTGCATACTCAGCATCAGAATAACCAGTTAGTTCAATATTATCATCTGCTGGATACCATATGTAACGCCCCAATTTTCATAACCTTTTTAAGGGGACGCCACCTCGTGCTTAACATGCATATTTCAATTCTTTCAAAACATTTTCATGGAAAAGAATAATTGAAAAACTCAATTTATTTTCATACTCACTTAAGTCTTAAATAAAAATTAAGAATGCAAAGTTCATGATAAAAATAGTTTAATGCAATAATAAATTCATAAATTCTTCCTCGTGTGACCATCACCACCAACACCTCTACGCATCGGGCCGAGCCATTTCCCCGAAAAATGTTAAAATAATGGGGTGAGTACGACTACTCAACTGGGAGATGTACACATTTACCAAAATTATATATCACACCGATAAAACATGGAAAATTAGATCATGCAAAGATATACTCGGCCACACAGACCACATGAACTTGTAATTGGCCACACAGACCACATGAACTTTTCAAACAGTCCGATTTCGACTGACGGCCGGATTTTGACCGATTTTTCATAGAGGATCCGATTTCGATCCTAGGGCCCGATTTCGACCCTTCCTTTCATTTAGGATCCGATTTCGATCCTAGGGCCCGATTTCGACCCTTCCTTTTATGCCTGTCATAATCACATGTAATATCGAGCACAATGCATAATAAAGATAAACGGTAACATTCCCCACCTTAACCTCGACTTGATGAAAAAGAATGGATATCAGATGTTTAATTCTTGCGCGCCGATCCTAAACATGGAAATTAATAATTCTTAATGATTCATGAAAGTCATGTACGTATTTCACATATACAACAATACCTCATAGTCATTAGGTTACAAACAATACCATATATATATATATATATATATATACATGTGCTCATTAGTGTAACTAGGTTTCAATGTTCTATATTAACTTGTGCAGAATACCTATTTAAAAACATTCCACAGAACATGAATTCATTCCATAAATTTTAATTTTCCACATATAGATTCCTTAATGAGTCTCAAACATACCAGATTTGGTTTCATATCAAAATAATAAGTCATCTAAGAGTTATAACTAAAACAGTATCTACTGCGTCAACAATGGCGGTTTATGACCTACTGACCTTTAACAATAAGCTTCGGGAACTAAACATATCTTAAAAATTCTAACATTTAAAACACATCTAGGAGACATACGTAGAAATATCATATAAAAATTTCAATCTGTATAGATAAGTAACAACTTCATAAAATACAGAATAGTTTCTACCAAAATCAGAATACGAAATGCATGCTCCGACTGACTACCCGGACATTTGTATTAAACTGCTTTCATACACATAAGTTAAAAATACTAAATAAATATTTCTACATATCCCTACGTGTTTATAGTATTTAGGAAAAAGAATCAAGTCAAAAACATTTTTGTGGAGTGAGATATAAACATTTTCCTAAGCCCTATCCCTGATGCATGGTTTCACGGTAGTGTAAAAGTATAAATTCATTAAAAATATAAAGACTTATTTAAAAACTTCAAAAATTTACAGAAATCTTAAAGACATCCTAAAGTTTGTCTCTATAATTTTTATGGAATTTTTAAAGTAACATAAGATCGTCCATTTGGCCTGGTACTCACGGCGTAAAAGGTAGAATTGCAGGACGGATTTCGCTTCTCATGAAACCTAAACATTTTAACAAGCAAAGAATTGACATAATAGAATCGGACACATCAAGAAACAAATTAACAAATAAATAGTACACGTATCCTAAAAATTCTATATTTTTAATATGAATGACCTAACATGTATTATATCCCATTAAAATTAATCATGATCGAAAACAAGGTAAATAACACATGTAAAACAATTTCTTTTCAAGATCATGAACATGCTGGCAGGTTACGAATAACAATTTTAAACAATTACTTAGCATACTTGAAAAATTATACAAAACTAATTGAGTATACTAGACATACCTAGGAAGCTTTTCCTAAAATTTCACAATGATGTGATGCCGGGAAGGTACGTAAATAATTCTTCAAACAGTTCGCAAGGTATGCTGGCAGATTTTCGAAAAGTTTATGTGATGTTTTATTATGAGCAACTAAGGGGTATTTATAGGCCTAGAAATCATTATCTAAATATTCCTAATCCTATAAGGTATCAAATATATTTTGTCCATAAATATTTTCGACCATATATATTTTATATAGAATTTATTCTATCACTTACCATATAAGAGAGATTAAATCTTAGATAAATTAGGATATGGATAACCACAACTAGATCTTATCCTAAAACATGTATATCACACATAAAATATCTATTTTAATCATAAAATATAATATAAAATTATCTCCTATTAACTTAATACTATAATAAATATTCTATCCTTTTATGAATCCTAGTAGGTTTAGGAAATCCAAAATAAATAAGTATTTTTCTTGCATTATAATTCTAACATGATTTTTAAATAAACAAACACATTCAAAATCCAAAATAAATTTACATAACAAAAATGATTTAACAAAAAATAACATAGATGCTTTAATTTTCATTTTAATTTCTAAGACGCGACTTACAGAACTAAAACACTTGATAACATGCATGAATAGATATGCAATGTATTTTATATTAAAAATTTCGGGGCGTTACACCATAAACCCATGTCGGGTGTTCCTCTGAGATAGCGGAGAATCTTCTTTGCTGAGTCCATGTGACTCTGCTTGGGATTCGCCTGAAATCGAGCGCAGACACCTATAATAATGAACCAATAATAGCACGAAATTCAGTATGGTCTACTGATACACCCTCTTTATCAAGATCAATTTTCATATTCGTGTTCATCGTGATCTTGACTGGTTTGCCGGATGTGCAACCGAATTTCTTGATGAGGTCTCGAGTGTATTTTCCTTGATTGATGAATGTTCCCTTCTCAGATTGTTTGACTTAAAAACCGACGAAATAATTCATCTCTCCCATCATTGACATCTCGAACTTATCCTTCATCATTTTCTCAAATTGTTGACACATGATGACGTTCTTCGATCCGAAGATTATGTCATCTACGTAGATCTGCACAAGTAAAATACCGTCTTCCAGTCGAATGCTGAATAATATGCGGTCCACCGTTCCTCTTCAAAAACCTTTCTGAAGAAGAAACTCATACGAGTATCGTACCAAGCCCCCGGGTGCTTGTTTTAACCCGTACAGCCTTCCCCGGGTCTCGTAGACTCGATGTCCCTGCTGAAAGTCGAGAGGCTGTTCTACATAGACTTCTTCTTTCAGCACGCCGTTCAGGAACGCAGACTTCACATCCATTTGATAAACTCTGAATCGCTGATGTGTTGCGTAAGCTAGGAATAGTCTGATTTCTTCCAATCTTGCAACTGGAGCGAAAGTTTCATCGAAATCTATCCCTTCAGCTTGACAAAGAGCCTTTTGCCACGAGTCTTGCTTTGTTCCTTACTATAACGTTGTTTTCATCTCGCTTGTTCTTGAAGACCCATTTAGTTCCAATCACATGTTGATGCCGGCGTCACGTCAACAAGCTCCCATACTTCGCTTTCTCGTGAACTGTTCAGCCTCCTCCCCGCATAGCTACGATCCAATCGCATCCTTGAGTGCGTCCTCAACTGACCGAGGTTCTTCAAGAGACAAGAAGTAGGAATATAATGCGCTTCTCCCCCGACAAAATCTGGATCTTGTCTTTACGCTTGCCGAAGGATCTCCAATAATCGTGTCGAAGTGTGAGCGTCCAGCCTACGATCGACGATGTTTCAACTCTTCATCTGAAATTTGTTCAACATAGATAGTAGGTGGTTAGGCATTTCAGTTGTACTATTCTGAGAGTGAAGCAATTCATTTACTAGAGTCGATCTACCGAGTCACCGTGTTCGTAGGCGTTTAGCTCAGGGAACTTCATTCGTTCCCCCCCGAATTATTATCTTCGCAGAGGTCTCAGCTACCACTGGGTTTCTTCATCGACCCGAGTTACCCGGGATTGACTCCGCTCAAGAGAGTCAACTGCTCAGCCTACTTCTACCGCCGGGCCGAGATTCAGCTTGTCTTATCTTCGCTTCCTCTTCCGAATCATCATCCCAACATAGCTGGATCTTTTCAACTTTATCTTTCAGGCTCAGATCATGTAGCTGCTTACTGATGTCCTCAGACTCTGATTTAGAGTTCTTGCTCCTGTCATCTGTAGCAAACTCGTTAAAAACAACATGACGACTTTCCTCCACGCAAAGGGTCCGATAATTAAAAACTATGAAGGCCTTGCTGACCCGGGAGTATCCTAAGAAGACTCCCTGGTCTGACTTGCTATCAAAAGTCTTTAACTGATCCTTCCCATTATTGTGGATAAAGCACGAACACCCAAAAATATGGAAATAAGATATGAAAGGCTTCCTTCCGTTCCATAGTTCATATGGTGTCTTCCTATGCTGCTTAGTTAGTAGAGATCTGTTATGAGTGTAACTTGCAAGGCCGCTGCTTCGCTCGCCTGCACTTGGTTGGGAGTCCTGAGTCCGGCGAAGGGTGGTTCTTGCTACTTCTTCGAGTGTTCTATTCTTCCTTTCAAAGAACCCCGCTTTGCCGAGGCGTGCGCGCGGCACGCCTCATGCTCTATGCCTTCGGTGCGTAACTCCTCCACCATCGAATTCGTGAACTCGCCCTCCTCCGTCCGAACGTATTTTCATAATCTTGGTTTTCTTCTTGACACCGAGCTTTTTCAGAAGCGTAGGTAACTCGGTTTTGACGTCATATTTGTTGGCAGTAAATATGACTCATGTGTAGCACGAGTAGTCATCAATGACCACTAAAGCATACTTTTTGCCTCTGATCGTCATCGGAGAGACTAGACCGAATAAATCCATATGTAGCAGCTGAAGGATTCCATCAGTGGAAGGCGATGGAACAGGTGGATTTTGTTTCTTTGTTTGCTTTCCCTTCGTACATGCTTCCACCGAGTGTCTTTGCCGAATACTTCATTCGGCGCTTCTCTTGCTAGAGCGTTTCTAGCTAGTTTGTTGAGCGTCTTGAAGTTGAGATGGCCGAGTCTTCCGTGCTGTAGCTACCCCATTTTGTTGTCGTTCTTCGCCAACAAACAAGCTTCGTGTTCAACGAGTTCCGCCGCCTACGAGATATTCTTTTTAAGCGCGAACCCGATAACACCGTTTTCCCCGTAGATTTATCAACGACATCACGTAAAACCAATTGTCCAAAATCACTCTATTCGAGTTATCACAAAATTGACTAACAGAGAGAAGATTATGCCGAAGTCCTTCAACATATGATACACTTGAACCGTGGCGGCCCAATGCCGAGTGTTCCATAGCCTCTCCGGTATAGCCTTTGCGTTGTCTCCAAACTCTATTCGGGTCCTTCTTCAGTAGTATAATTCTTTAGTAGGTCCTTTTGGTATGTCATGTGTCTTGAGCATCTGATGTCCACATAGCAAGGGTCCTTGTGCACCTGCAAAATAGAATTATATTCAGGTACCCTTTATTTTTTATTTTGGGTCCTTAGGTGTTAGTTTTGGAAACCCAGATCTGTCTCACGACCCTGGTGGTCTCAGACAGTTTCTTTCCACTTTGATCAACATACTTGACCACTGGACTGGTCGATGCTGACGTCTAAGGCTTCATAGGTTCAGGAGTCCTGATCCTCTGAATAGGTGGACTGCTGACCTTTGCCTTCTGTACGGCTTTCTTCTTATTCTTCTGACTTTTAGGTCCTCTCCAGACTATAGGATTATAATAATATGACCCATACTGAGCTGGATGTGTCAGCTGTGGAGGTCCATACTGGTCAGCCCATTTAACTCTGTTAGTTCCCCCTTGACTGAACTGGGGTGATTTTGAGCTAATCTTCTTGTCAGAATGTTGATAGCTAGGATGAGGTGCCTTCATCTTTTGTTTGTTCTTGCTAGGGGTTCAATCTCCGCGCTGATGGTCTCCCCTTGAACAAATCTATCAGCGCCATCCGGTTCTCGTAGCGCACGGGGCATACGAGGAGGCTCCATGGCTGAATCCAAGTCCCTCCCTTGCAAGCTTAGGCTTGTTGCCGGCTAGCATGGCCTCAAGCTTCTTTTCGCCGCCCATGTACCGCTCCGTCACCGATTCCTCCGCATATCATCACTTTTCTTAAGTGTTTCATGCTCGGGCCTCAAGTCCCGACAACTTCGCTTCAAAGACTTAGTTCAAGATCTTTCTAAGTCAAGTCATTGGTCGCATCGAGATCTCGATCTTCTTGATGTAGAGACTTGGCCATCGAGAGTTTATCTCCCTCCCCGAAGTCTCAACACAAGTCCTTCTCGACTCGCAGCAACCCGACTCTCTTGAGAAAGTCTCCGATTCTCCACTTTCAAGGTATCCAACTCCCCGAAGAGTCTTACCGAGCCGCAGTGCTCATCCGAATCGCTCATCTAACAATTCTTCATAGGCGATCGACACGTCCGCATTCTCATCTCGCACCGGAAATAAGTGGTAGTGTGTAAGCGAAGTGAAGAGGAGTTAAATGGAGCGTGTGAGTTTACCTCATCCTCTTCTCCTGCCATAAGACACTTTTCAACATCTTCTTCAAGCTCTACGGCCATAAATGCCGCTTCATCGTCTGATGAATCTATGAAGGAGTCGACTACATCTGAGTCGTCTGAGAGTTCACCAGCAATATATGCTTGACGCTTCTTAATGAACTTCTCCCATCGAGCTTTGCGTGCTGCTCTCTCAGCAGTACTGATAATGTCCTGGCTTTTTGCAGTTGTAGCAGGTGGTGACTCTCTCTTCTTTGCTCTCGCTGTCTTTCGACTGAGCTGAGTCTTCCTGTTTCCTGCATTATGAAGTATGCGAGTCAGGAGTGCGCTTGGGTGTATATTCAGACTTACCCTTGGAGTCTCTGACGACTCTTGAGAGTTTTCTACGCCTCTCTTTTCCTTCTGATACATCACGGCAAGTAGTGCGTATTTCTTAGCTAGGTTTCCTTCTTGTATGTCACTAAGTGAAGGTTCAGCCTTGCTAGACGCTGGAGCCGCTGTGCTGACTGATGCTTTGAAAGCATGGTCGATTTGGGTGTCAGCTTCAGCTCGCTGCTTCCTTTGAGGTAGACCAAACTCGAACTCCTCAGCTTTTAGTTCTGAAAGATATGATTAGGAGAAACAACATCTAAGTCAGAATGTCTCAGTAAAGTAGCAAATGGAGTCCAATGTCCGACTGGCAGTGCTCATAATATCTTGAGATTCATTTCTCGGTTGGAGAACGTATTTCCCAGCCTGTTGATGGTGTTCATCAGATTCGTGAATCTGACGTTAAGATTTTCAATAGTGTCACCAGGCATGAGAGACAAGCCTCTCCAAATTTCCACGAAGTTCCAGACGCGCTTGTTCGCTTTGATCTTCTGAGTCCCCCGACTCAGTATCGCTAGAGCATCCAGAGTTCCTTCGCGGACTTGCAGTCCTGAACTCTCCCGAGATAAGAATCACTCAGGGTGATTAGTATGGCGTTTTTTGCTACCCGATCTAAGTTGTGAAGCTTCTTCTCCTCAGGGGTGAAGAGACTTCTATCTTTAGGGATCTTCTTCCCTGGCCACCATGCCTCCTCCTCGTGCCGGGTCCCGAGTTTCGACACTATCAATCATGGGAACGATAGGGCCGTCCTCTAGTACCTCTGTCATGCTATCGTGGAGGGAAGTCAGATGTGCCTCCATTCTGACTCAACATACCCCGTAGTTCTCTACTGAGATCATGGGCACCATCCTGATTCCTGACATATCGTACATTGAGAATAGGTGATACGAATGAAGAATGATATGCAAAGTGAAAAACGCTTTTTGATCCGTTCAAGTAGACCAGCCGTAAAACAAGAGTCTTATAGAACTCCCGCTTCTAATACCAATTGTTGGTCCCGGATTAAACATTCGTGAGTAGAGAGGGGGGGGGGTGAATACACCTGAAAACAATTTCTCAACTTAAAACGCGAACAATCCTTCTCAGGAGGATGTCGCATCGAACAAGTTCAGTAGATCGAATAAGCTATTCTGAATCGCGTGGCAGAGTGACTGACTTCACTGAGGGCTGCTAGCTAACTAAGGTCATGATTCAACTGAAGTTCAGTATAGTGCGGAAATGTGTAGGCCTAAATTCGCCAGTTAGAAAACGTTTTTAAGAAAATAGTTTCAAGATATTAGTGCGATCAGCTTAAGCTTTGCTGAAACTCGCCTGAATGATTTTACGAATATTTTCAGCATGAACAAGAATCAATGCAATAAAGAAAAAACACGTAACACAAGCAATTTTAAAGCGGTTCGGATCCAACAATCCTATGTCCACCGTCCCGAAAAGATCAAGAGGCTATTTTATTATACCGAAGTTAGTCTCGCCCGGCCTTGTGCAATCCGGACAAACACTCGGTCTTGAGTTATACTCGAGCAAGTCTCGCTTATAAGATATCAAACTAAAGTTTTTGACAAACTCTCCAACTATGAAGGAGCCATTTACAATAAGGATCAGTTCAAAGATGAACTCCTTCGTTCTAAGCTATAGATATAGACTGTTGAGCTTAGGTTAGAGGGATAGGGAACAAGAAGGTGGCTTCTAGAGCAACGAACGGTTAAGTATAAACTTGGGTTCGTATTCAGTCGCTTAGATTCTAGAGGCATTATGATCTGATTCAGCTTGGTTACCTATGAGCAAGCATGTCGCCTTTCTCTGGAGATTACTCTAGGAAGTTCTTGCGGAAAGCTTAAGTCGTTTCTGAGTTGCTCGTGAATGCTCGTGTGTTCTTGTCTATGTTGTTCGGTTTACTTCAATTTGAAATCTTCCCTCTATTTATAGAGCAGAGACATGGATAGATCCGTTAGAGACGACGATCCATGTGTCTCTCTCTTTTGGGTAGCTAACGGCTCTTTCAAAGTATGGTGGTAGAGTCCTTTCCCTCCATTTCTGGAAAGTTGTTGACTTGCAGCTTTAATCAGAAAGTAGACAGTTGGCCGCTTGTCATTGGTCGAGGATGAATAAATTATGTGAGACAAAACAGACTTCAAGGTGGATCTGAACCTGACTTCTCTATACCTCGTATGACTCTGCTGATTTGACTTAAGATATCCTGACAGTCAGATGACTGTCTAGCCGTTGCTAAGTCTGATCTATGTTCAGTAGCATACTCTAGCTGAGTCAGCTCTACTGAAGATCAACTCTAAGTTCAGTGAACTACTCCTGCTGAGTTTCGTTCCACATACTCCTTTCAGTATACTGCTCCTGCTGAGTCCAATATTACTGAGTCTTCTTCTTCTGAACGAGGCGATAGTCTGCCCAAGAACCAAGATGTAACCGAGTGCCTGAACCATATTGAAGAGTGTCTACTGAGTCTGAAACTCTCAGAGACAGAACAACAAATTACAACAGAAAGGTTCATCAGTCAAGTAGGGTTTTGGGATCATCAAATCTACTGAGCAGTAGGCTACTGAGTTGTCTCCCAATAATTTGTGGAGCTACTGAATCATCTCCCAACAATAATTAATTAATTTGACGCCCGACTTTATTTCTTGTATTAGATAGTTGACCTGGCTCAATTAGTTGGCTAGTTATTTATTTTCTCTCATATATCATTATTAATGGATTAATACATTTTGCATTATTTAATAATGTTATTTATCTGAATTTAATTGGCTGGGTCAATTAATTGATAAATAAAAGTAGCTAAATATATTAATTTATTATATTATAGGCTAATTTATGTAGAAGCCCATTAAGAGTATAATTAAATTAATGAGCTACAAATATTAATATAATATTAGCTTTTGAAGCCTATATATATTATTATTATTTTCATAATCAAAACACACACAATCATACACTCAAACACACACGCGAGTTTGAGAGATAGATAAAAAATTATTTTCTTCAGTTCTCTGACCACCTGGAGGGAGAAAAAGATCAGGACACGTACTGAAGATCCGAACAGGCAAGAATAATCAAAGCGACTACAACATACGTGGAGGAATGAACAATCTCTTCCTCTCCTATTTCCTTCAATTAGTATTAGAGCCATGGTTTTAAGCTCTGATTGTTGCTTTTAGGAGCATGTTTAGGGTTTTTATTCCGTCGTTATCGGGTTATTTTTTCGTGCTTGGGGCGGCCTACGTGCCACTGTTTTGACCTCTTTGTAATGTTTTTCTCGTGAGAAAATCCACGAGTAGTTGATAGGAACAATGTTGTTACTTGTATATATTGTTTTGTGCTATATTTTTTGGTCTGTGATGCACGAAAATTGAGGCGTAAGCAAAGAAGAAGATGCAGCCGAATCCTAGTTTTCTAGGGTTTCGCCGCCACTTGAGGCGGCCAGTGGCGTCGCGTCCAGCATCCTCCAGCCATGCAGCCTGCGCTGTTTGGTTCTTCTTATCACGTGCTATGTGTCGATGTGTTGCATGGGGTCATACGACCTCGGATGCAACCAAAATTGACGTCGAAAGTTGCTGCTCAACTTAGATTTTTTCGGCGATTCGTTTGAATTTTGAGAAATTGATGGACTAATCTCGGCCGGAATCCATTACACGGTGGCCGTGAGTGTCCAAACATCATTTCCCCTCTTTCAATTGATCGAATCGCGGCTTGAAAACATGCGATTTTGAGCGGTGGAGCTCGCCGGCGACGGGATGCGATTTTCGCTTGAATCCCGTCGCGACGGCAGCAGATTTGGGAAAATAAGAGTAGCCCAGACTACCTGAAGACATGGAGAGATGGTGGGGACGCGGCTAACAGCGGCGCAGGGCAGGAATTCACGGCGCGCGGGTTGTTGTGAGCTCACGCGGCCGTGCGCTGCAACTCCTCCAGTACCGATCAGCGAGCCTGCTGGTGGTGGAGGGAGGCAGTTCATGGTTCGCTGTGGTTGGCGATCACCCTCACGTAGGCAGTCGACCGAGAACCGGCCCAGAACGGTGGCGAGACGTGAACCAGCGGCGGTGGTTTTCTCATGAAGAACCAGGGCTGACGTCAGCCCTAGGCCGCTAACGTGATGTCAGCCCTACCCACTGATGTGGCAGTACATTGTCTGCCACGTGTCTTACATGTAGCAGACATCCTGACGACATGGCGATGATGCAGCAGATCCAAATTTGAAGACTTTTCCAGATTTCGAAGAGATGTATTTTCACCGGGCTATGTAATAGATAAATTTTGATTTTTATCTGTGTGTTTAAGCCCGATAACGACGTTTTATTTTCTATTTGAGCCTTTATTTATTACTATACTTTAGCATGCAATAATGTGTTTAATTGCGCTTAGAAAAGCCTGTGAATAGGATTTAATTTGGTTCAAAGCATGTTTATTTTTCGCGAGCATGTTTTATTATGTGTGCTTAAAAATTGCACGTGTTTAGGATTTATGTCTTTTAGCATGAATTTGAACAAACCTTTTGAATAAAAAAGACTAAGCAATTTTTAAATTAAATGTTTTATTAGATTCCATTAAATTGGATATTAAACATTTAATCGGACCTCCCTTTAATTGGACTTTACACAAAAGTAGTAAGATTATATTAGTAAAGGTCCACCTGCGTAGCTTGCTTGCATCTTTGAGCTACAAGTTTTGTGAGTTGATTTTTCCTAAATAATATTTAATTACTATTGAGTAGTGGGAGCGAAGCTGTAAACGTCCACCTTCGTGGCTTGCGTGCCTAGTAAACACGAGTACTCTAGAAGATAATGATTAAATAGGATGGCTAATTAGATCAAATTGAATGCGGCATGGTTCTCATAAGTATGTCAATTTCAAGAATTTGATTCTAATTTGGTCAAATTAATGGTTGATGTTTAGATGTCACCGCAGGTACAATTCACTTCCCTCGAAGTCCCTTCCCGCGTTTTAATAGTGACATGGTCCAGAATATTGAACTATTAATTCCATTCGTCTTAAGAACCTAGGCGTGGATTAGAATTAAAGAGCTAGGTAAATAGCTTGGTTTAGGTTTACGCTATTAAACATCCACCTGCGTGGCTTACCAATGGAATTCCTAGAGCTGTTCGAGGTTTTTAATATCATTGTTTTTTTACAAAAGGTTTCAATGATTATTAATTACGAATTATGTGCAAATATTAGTTTTAACATGCTTTTATATTATAAATTATTTATTTCAACTATGTCTGTTCAAGTTGTTATTAACGGTCTTATGAGCCGACACCTAAATGGTATAAACAACTATAAAGAGTGGAAGAGAAACCTTACACTATTGTTCAAAACTGAGAAAATAATGTATGTTCTCAGTACCCCTGAGCCTGAACTCCCCAAAAAAAGGGGCGACTGAAGACTAGTTAAGGGAATCAGAGAAGTGGATAGGGATAATGATAAGTCTCGTTTCGTCATTCTATCTACCATGATCGATTCTCTTGCTTCACAATATGAAAGCACGCCACATGTGAGAGTGATATGGGATTCTATGGCTGAAAAGTTCGGTCAGACCGATAGACCTCAGAGATTTAATCTCTTGAGGCAGGTTACGACCTGCTTTATGACTGAAGGTTTGGGATAATTGTTGATATTTTGTATACTGGAAGCAATTTTTTATGCTTGTATTCATTATATTTTGTCCTTACAACTATTTAATTCTCCTATCTGATAAATATATATATTCTTGCACAAGTAATCCTTTATCTTATATAAAAGTTAGATTTGTGTAGTGTGTCGGGTATCACAAAAGACTACACAAATTGGTTGAACTGACAAGATATAAATAGTTATCACAGCTGAGACAACTTGAGGATAAGTTGTCATTTTATGGTGCAGTTTAGATAAGAAGTGGTTTGTCTTGGCTACTTGTCTTTACTGGTACACTTAAGGTGGTGTATTGATGGATCACAGTGAGATGGGTTCTCCTCACTGACCTTAGTGAAGAACCAAGATCTCGGTGACGTAGCTGGTCTTATGCTTGGTAAGACTTCAGCTGAGTGCATTTGACTATCTATCACTTTGACCTACTATGGTGAACGTCATCGCGACCGGATCTACGTATCTTGGGTGTTAGTAGTGGCTCATGCTGGTTGTCTGTATATTGCAACCGTATCCTAGTAAAATGGGTTGATAATATCCCCTGAGGAACTCGTAAGGATTAGCATACTAAACCCGTCCGGTTGATTTAGCTCAGTGGTCCGGCGCGACTTCGTCGTTAAAATCGGCCGCGAACCAAACAATATTTATAATTACACCTGCGACAGACAACTAAACTCATGCAAGCACAGTTAGCAAGTAGGGATCAAATCCACAGGGAATGGGTAGATTTAAGCAATTTATCTCCAAAGACCGAAAAAGGGTTTGGTTAGTAACCACCATTAATTTTGGGTTTAATTAAAGCTATACAATAATCATAAACTGCGCAATTAAAAACAGGGGATTAAAACAAATATGAAAGGTGACTCGGCTTTGGGCAGATCCACACTAATCGACCTCCAATCCTCGATTATAAGATTAATCGGTTTCCTAAGGTTGCCCGGTTAAGATGCCGTGTTGAGCACGGACGCACCTAAATCTTATTCTTGAAATGGAGAAGGAATGTTGAGCATTAACCTACTCCCTACCCTAGTGCCGATCTACCATGTTGAGCATTGCATAGATCTACAACTAAGGAGCATTAATATCCAAGAGATCGAACTAGCAAGCTACCCATGTTCAGCATGAAAGTTACTCCACCCTCTCCCGTGCCTGTTCAATACCAGCCCAATTAACCTCGGTTGATCAACCCTAAGTTATCGTAAACAGGCATCTACACAGATCGGGACAGAAACACTTAGGTAACCAATTTTAAGCACATTCAGATCTCATGGAAGACAAGGATCGGGTGTTTCACTGGCCTAGCCGAATCTAGGGCTTAGCTACACATATTTAAACTATGAAAGCAAGAAAACATGCAAGAGAAAGACATCATAAATGCAGAAAGCTAACTGGAAGAACAATAACTTCTAAACCTTAAATAAACAGAAATAAGTGCAGAATTAAATGAACGAAACAGGGCAGAAAACAGAGAACATACTGAGGCAGATCTTCGCGAATTAAATGCTTGAGCAGAGGCGAGAATTAAAGAGCTTTTAACTATCTAACTTGAAGATTGAAGAACATGAACTAAACTAGAGAGAGTTTCGAATTTAGAAAGAGAAAACTAAAAGTAGTGAGAGAAAGTTTCTAGAGAGTTATGATAAGTTTTCATAAAGTTGTGGGATATCTTCCCTTACATAGCCAAAATATAATAATATATCAAAGGTAAGTCTTCATCAAATCATGCTTTTCATCTTGAGCCACTCCATGCATTAATTGCAGCATGGGCGGATATGACTAAACTGGGCGGGAGCTGATGGGAGCAGTTCGGCTGTGAGAGGAATTCTGCCAGGCTGGGCGGCTATGGCAGGAAAAGTATCCTGCCACTGTACTATTCTATCTCAATCTCTTTCACAGCTGGATGCTCAACCAAAAGATCTTCCCTCCACTTTCTGCCAATATAGATGGGCTGGGCTTCTTCACATCATCAATTAAAACATTTCTTCGGCCCACTAAGCTGGCCCAAATGGAAGGTCCAAATCCTGCCCAGTTTCTGTCTAACAATCTGGCCCAAAACTCCTTGATCACATAATGCATGCATGCAGCTTCCAATACGTACATAGACAACTTTCATCACCTTTTCGCCTTTTATCCATCTCCTACACGCATAAACCTTGAGGCAAACAAGCATAATATCGGTAATTAAAACGCAACAATTACGTGCTTATCAACCTCTTCACACTTAAGCAATATTTGCCCTCAAGTATGAAGAGAATCTTTAAGCACGAATGTTGCTCGGTTTCCACTCCCCCCAAAACGACTCACACAAACAGACTCAAAGAAGGAAAAGGAAACATAATAAAAGGAAGACACGGACACACATAAAAAAGATAAAGACGACAAGCTGCCAAGCAAAACCAAATCCTGCACATGTAAATAATAGCACCCGACCAAGAATATAAAGCACATCAAAGTGAGATCTCACGCAAGAAACATGCATCAACAAGTTTAGGAAAATCAACTAGGTCAAAACAGGCGGACATTGAGTCATTCTCACGTTTCACTCAAAGACTCAACTACACTAGTCCGGACAAACCGCCATTTAAACATAAATACACGCAATCGCCATATTAAGTCAACCAATTAGCACCATCAAAAAGGTCTTTTTCTCTTGGATTGTAATGGGGCTAAGGACCATGAAATGATATTGCAAGGTGGGATCCTAAAGGTCCTAGGCTCATTTTATTGTGCATCATTTGTCATGGATATATGCAAAGTACCCTTGGCTTGTGCTAGTATGTGATGGAATAAAGATTTGATACAGGACAGAGAGTTAATGATAAGCAGCCTGGGAGGATAAAAAATTTCTTTCTTTTCTTTTCTTCCTTCCCCTTCTTCTTATTTTTCCTAGGTACATCATTTTTCTTTTTCTTTTGTTTTTCAAGCACCTTTCTTTCTTTTGATTTGATTTTTTTTTTCTTTTTACTCTTTTGCTGCTATTTTTTTTTTTCTTCCCAATCTCCCTTTCTACAATTTACTCCTCTAGATAGGCAGTTTCAGCACAGATCTTTGATTTCTTCAGTTGTGCAAGGTGTACAAAAGCATATATACATAACAGGGCCAAGAGAAGGTCTAAAATTGGGCAGTGGCTAATATTTAGTGACTAATTGAATGAACGGGCCAAAGCTCAAATTTGTTTACTAGGGGATATTTGGGCAAGGGTTATATAAACTCAGGCCAGAATTAAGGTTATCCCTAGTACCTTCTATCACATGGTGCACAAGGTATGTTAATATGGCGATTTTGTGACATCTATTCTCTCAAAAAGAAGTAAGTGGGGAGTGCCCCACTCTAGGCTCAATCCTGACTATTTAGTGCAGTTCAATTAGACTCAATATCTGCCCCTACTTCATCGTTCCTAGCGTCTTCTAATCCCAAACAGTGAAGAAAACATGTAAACAAGCTTGTGATTCACTAAGTTTTGAAAAAATTTGGGGCAAGGGGCAATCATAATACATAGCAGACTTGGAGAAACATGGCATGCATACATACAAACAAACAACAAAACTAAAAATACCCCTCCTCACACTTTAGAGCCCTGCTTGTCCTCAAGCAGGCAGAACCGAGTGTTCACGGCAGAAAAAGACAACACAGAACAATCCCTCCTCACACTTTAAAGCCCTGCTTGCCCTCAAGCAGGCAGAGAGTAAAGGAGAAGAGAGGACACACAAAAACAAACACACCCCCTCCTCACACTTTAGAGGAGGAGGGAGGAAACAAACACAAAAGAACAAAACTAAAAATAAAAAAAACACACAAACAAAAGGGGGAGTGAGTTGAAACCGATTACCGAATGCGCGGCTTAGCCGCGCCTTTTCCTTTCTTCCGGGTGAGTGCCTCGAGCTGCCTCTGCATCGCCGCAATCTGCTCCTGCAAGTTGAGCAGGAGATCTGTGTCCACTTCCTTGGACCTAGAGGATGAGGGTCCAGCAGCTGCTTTCCCAGCGCGAGAAGTGGAAACACCTGCAACCACAGAAGTGCTCGGGGTTATTTGCCCCGGCAGGAGAATCTCGCCATCACTGTTAACAATTTTTGCATATTCAAGGTTCCTCAAAGAAAACACAGTAGCAGGCTTGACTCGCTTTAAGAGGCGGGTGTTGTGCAGCAGGAAGTGGCGATGAAAGAATTGACCAAACAAGTGAGATAGAGTGAAGTGGCGGGTGGTAGTGGTGCGGATATCAGCAAAGACATGAGCAATCCAATAACCTAGGTCTAGTTTCACATCATTAAGCATGCAGTACATGAAGAACAATTCTTGGTAAGAGATCTTGGAGTAGGATGTAGATCGACCAGTTAGGCAGTAAGTGATGAACAGATGGGCCATGCGGAGAACTGGGTTCTGGATAGGGTAAGCATCAGTTTTGGAAGTTTGAAAAGATTGGTTGCTTCCTGGGGCCAGAGTCTCCCAGACCTCTTGGGCAGAGGCATAGTCCTCCATATCAGAAGGGATCCCACGCAGGGCATAGAGATATGACTCAGACAACATGTAGGGGGAGGGGATTATTCCTAAGCAGTAGTTAAACTCACCCAACGACAATTTAAACCAGGTATTACACACACGGAAGGAAATGCATTTTGTGAGCACAATCTCTACTGCCTCAAACTGAAATGAACATGAAAATTCCTTGATGAACTGTTCATAGTTGTCTAGTAGTTCTAGTTGCAGCAACCAATCCCAACCCAAAGCATGAAAATACCCCTCAAATTCTTCTTTCACACCAAGTTCTTCGAAGAGAGAGGGATCGTATAACTTACCTTGGAAGCATTTCTTGTCCTCGTGGCGCATAGCCCTTTGACTGAGGGGATCATCGAACTGTAGCAGAGAGTCCACTTCGGCCTTGGTGGTGATGTCGACAATACGGCGAAAGCCTTGAAATTCCCACTCTTGGCCGTCCTCGAAGTGGTCGGGATCGAGGCCATAGACGTGGAGGTCGAAGGGCTCTTCTTCATCAACATTTGGACCCGTCAGTAGGGCTGGGAGGTAGTCAGGTGTTGCGTCGCCGGCGTCATAGTACGCCTCCTCTTCAGCCGATTGTTGTGGGTAGTCCGACAAATCGGCAGGCTGGAGGGTGGAGTAACTTGTGTCAGCGGTTGTGGTTAACCGCTGGGAGCGCCGACGAGGAGTAGTTTCTTGCGGTTTGGGCGCCATTTGCGTAGCAGTTGTGGTGGCGGTTACTGTGCAGGACTGGCGGAGAACTGTAGCAGAGAGGGGAAGAAGATAAACTTCCAGACTTAGGCGGGAGAAATGATGGAGCGACTTGATTATGATGTGAAGGGGGCAGTTAAATTACTGCCCTAGGGGCGCGAGAAAGCTGAATCGCCACTTGCACAATAATCCTCTGACTTTTTAAGTATTTCATTTTGACCCCCGAATCTTGCTAGCAAGGGTTTCCGCCTTTCAAAATTGCATTTCAGTCCCTCTGCATAACCATTAGACACACAAATATAATAATGGCAAAAAATAGGCAACAGTAAATGGATGCCCCTCCCTGGGCAGACAACAAAATTCACAAAAAATATATAAAATGACAAAATATGAGGGATGCCTCCCTCGGGCCGCCTTTCTTTTACGTCTTTGGCTAGACATTGCCTTAAGCAATCAGTTTGATGGTGGAACGGGGAAGAGATTGACGCTCTCCACTGCATGTATCTCGGATGGAACATGGTAAATCTTCAAACGGTGTCCGTTAACTTTGAATGCCTCCGCAGATGAGAGGCCAACAATTTCTACAACTCCGTTTGGGCAGATGTCTGTAACTCTGAATGGCCCAATCCAGCGCGATCGCAACTTCCCAGGCATAAGCCTCAGCTTTGATTGAAATAATAAGTCTAATTGTCCTACCTGGAAAGTCTTTTCCCTAATATTCTTATCGTGCCAGAATTTCGCACGGTCTTTGTACCAACTTGCAACATCATATGCTTCGATTCTCAATTATTCCAACTCTTGGAGCTGAAATTTCCTTTCCTCCACTTTGAGGGCTACATATTGATTTGCTTAACTGCCCAGAATGCCTTGTGCTCAATCTCCACAGGCAGATGGCACATCTTTCCGAATACCAGCCGGTATGGGGACATCCTGATTGGAGTCTTATATGCTGTCCTATAAGCCCACAAGGCATCATCAAGCCTTGCACTCCAATCCTTTCGGGAGGGATTTACCGTCTTCTCAAGGATCCCTTTTACTTCTCGGTTGGATACTTTTGCCTGTCCATTCGACTGTGGATGGTATGGCGTAGACAGGCGATGTTGGACGCCATACTTCTTCATCAGGGCCTCAATGGTTCTGTTGCAGAAGTGTGTCCCCTGATCACTGATAATAGCTCTGGGCACTCCAAATCTACTGAAGATGTTGGATTTCAAGAATCCAGAAACAACTTTGGAATCGTTAGTTCGGGTGGCCTTCGCCTCCACCCACTTAGACATATAGTCCACAGCGAGTAAAATATAAAGATTACCAAATGAACTTGGGAACGGCCCCATAAAATCCATACCCATATGTCAAAGATTTCGCAAAATCTTATCGGTATCTGGGGCATTTCATCTCTATGAGAGATGTTCCCAGTCATTTGGCAGCGAGGGCAGCTCTTACAGAAAAAATGGGAATCACGTGAAATGGAAGGCCAAAAGAAACCACTGTCCAATACCTTTCGTGCTGTCCTCTTTGCTCCAAAGTGGCCCCCACATGCTAAGGAGTGGCAGTGGTTGAGAATATTACCCTGTTCTTCCTCAGGAACACATCTCCGGATGACTTGGTATGCCCCCACTCTCCACAAGTAGGGCTCATCCCAGAAATAATACTTTGAATCGCTCTTAAGCTTGAGAGATTGTGCTCGTGTGATTCCATGTGTAGTTCTCTTGGTGGTTAAATAATTAACAATAGAAGCATACCAAGGCAGCTTACCCACTGCACTACAAATTTCTATATCATGCATGTGCAGGTAGATGTTGTTGACCTCCTTGATCTCGTACAAATGCTCCTCTGGGAAGGTCTCTCGGATCTGGATTCCATCAGCAGGCATGGGGATCCTACTTAGGAAATCAACAACCTTGTTCTCTGTTCCTTTCTTATCTTTGACTTCCCAGTCAAATTCTTGGAGAAGCAATATCCATCTGATCGGTCTCGGCTTGGATTCTGCTTTGGACAGTAAGTAGTTTAATGCTGAATGATCTGTATGAAAAATAATCTTAGATCCTATCAAGTAGGATCTGAACTTCTCAAAGGCAAACACGATGGCCAGAAGCTCCTTCTCAGTTGTTGTATAATTACACTGGGCAGGGTTGAGAGTCTTGGAAGCGTAATAGATGACATGGTTCTCTATGCCCAATTTTTGTCCAAGAACCGCACCAACTGCGTAGTCGCTGGCATCACACATGATTTCAAATGGTAAGTCCCAATCTGGTGCTTGCATGATCGGAGCAGATGTTAACCTGGCTTTCAGCAAGTTGAAAGCCTCCTTGCAGGTATCGGTTATCTCGAATGGCACATCCAACTGCAGCAGCTTAGTCAATGGTTGAGCAATTTTGGCGAAGTCCTTGATAAACCTTCGGTAGAAGCCTGCATGCCCAACGAATCCTCTGATTTCCTTGACATTCGTAGGATATGGCAGTTGCGCAATCAGGTCAACTTTTGCCTTATCGACTGCAATTCCTTTTTCTGAGACGACATGGCCTAGAACAATACCCTCTGTGACCATAAGATGACATTTCTCGTGGTTGAGCACGAGATTCTTTTCAACACATCTGGCGAGTACCTTGTCCAGACTGCTTAGGCAGTTATCAAAAGAATTCCCATAAATTGTGAAGTCGTCCATGAAGACTTCAATGCATTTTTCAATCATATCTGAGAAAATGCTCATCATGCATCTCTGGAAGGTCCCTGGGGCATTGCAGAGTCCGAATGGCATCCTTCTATATGCATATGCTCCGAATGGACATGTGAATGTCGTTTTCTCTTGATCGTCATGACTCACATATATTTGAAAGTATCCGATGTACCCATCCAGAAAGCAAAAATAAGCTTGTCCTGCCAGCCTTTCCAACATCTGGTCAATGAAAGGTAGGGGGAAATGGTCCTTCCGGGTCGAATTATTGAGCTTGCGATAGTCAATACACATTCGCCACCCATTGACCGGACGTTTTGGGACTAGCTCATGTTTCTCATTTGCCACCAGTTGAATTCCTCCTTTCTTAGGCACCACATGCACAGGACTGACCCACTTGCTATCTGAAATTGGGTAGATGATTCCCATGGATAGCAACTTCAGAATTTCTTTGAGAACAACTTCCCTCATGTTAGGGTTTAGCTTGCGTTGTGCGTCTCTACTTGGTTTGCTATTTGGCTCCATAAGAATATGATGCATACAGACATCCGGGCTGATTCCAGTGATGTCTGCCAAGGTCCACCCAATAGCAGTTTTATGCTTCTGTAGAACTGAGATCAGTCTGGCTTCTTCTTCTTGGGCTAGACTGTTGCTGATTATTACTGGCAGTGTATCCTTATCTCCCAAGTATGCATATTTCAGATGAGCTGGGAGAGGTTTGAGTTCCAATTCAGGAGGTTGAATGATGGATGGCAAAGGCTTCTCCGGAATCTGGTCTTGAGGTAGCCCAGTCATACTATTGACACATTCCTCAACTGCTGGTTGTGCATATAAGGACATCACAACTTCCTTCACTTCGATGTCACTCATCCCATGAGTGTCCAGATGAGTAGATTCTTGAGTAATAGTTGGCTCCTCCTTGCCTTGAACAAACTCATTTGCCAGATGATATTGGACCAGGGGCGTCTACACGTCAACAGTGTTGACATTCTCAACATCTGCAGGCAGTTTCATTGCCTCATAGATATTGTGTTTGTATTGTTCTCCATTCATAGAAATGCTAATCGTGCCTTCATGCACGTCAATAATGGCTCTAATTGTATCTAGGAATGGTCTGCCCAGAAGTACCCCAGCCGTTCCTTTGATCCTTTCATCATTGGTATTGATGACATAGAAGTCAGCCGGGTAGACAAACTCGTTGACTTTCACTAGGACATTCTCCAGCAGTCCAACTGGATAGATACATGATCTATCCGCAAGTTGCATCACCACTCTTGTTTCAGTCAGATCCACACCAACCAAGGTCTTGTAAACTGAGAGGGGCATCACACTAATTGAAGCACCCATATCACACATAGCACGTGGAATCAGTTTCTCACCAATCAAACAGGGCAAGGTGAATGCTCCTAGATCAACACATTTCTCTGGGAGGTTTATCTGGATCATCGCAAATGCGGCCTTTTCCATTATCACCTTTTCTCCATCAGGTACCTTTCCAGCTATAAACTCTTTGATAAACTTGGCCAGTTGCGGGAGTTTAAGAGCTTCCAACAATGGTATGTTTATTCCCAGGTTTTCGAATAATGCCTTATAGTTCATGGCATCTCTCTTTGGTTTGACCTTCCTCAGCAAGGCAGAAGGGAAAGGTGGCGGGGCCAATGGCGTGATTAGCCTCTGTAACTCACCTTCTAGCTGTTCAACTTCATCTTCTCCGGAGGTTCTTCCTTCCTTCCTTCCAATTTCTAGCAGCTCCTTTCCATTCCTCAAAGTCACTGCACTAGCATTTTCCTCCTTAGGATTGATCTGCACTTGGGCAGGGATTTTTCATTGATCTCCTTTGATATCCCTCAAAGAGTTAGCTAGTTGTTCCAGCTGCTTGGACAAGGCACTCATGCCAGCTTTCTGTTCAAACTGGGAATTTTGGAATTCATTCCATAACTGCTCATTTGTCCGATAACCCCTTTGTGGCATATTTTGATTTAGTTGTGCACCTCCCCTGTGATGTGGTGGTTTGTAGGGTTGGTTCTGGATGGGCGGTAATTGAGGTTGGTTCTGATTTGGTTGAGTGGCTTGGTTTTGTGGTTGGTAAACTGGTGAAGGTTGTTGTTGATAGTCCTGTTGAGGTTGATTTTGGTAATTTGATTGAGGTTGTTGGAAATTTTGCTGAGTTTGGTTCTGGTGATTTGGTTAGGGCTGCTGGAAATTCGGGTTTTGCTGGGATTGAAAGTTTTGGTTTTGGAAGTTCTGCGGAGGTTGTGGATAGAAGTTCTGGGCAGGGGGAGGTGCACTCTGATTATGAAAGCCTTGTTGTTGGAAGTGTTGCGGAGGTGATTGGTAGCTGGATTGACTCTGCTGGGGAGGGTCTCCTGGTTGTCTCCATCGGAGGTTAGGGTGATCTCTATTCTTCATGAAGTGATACCCTCCCACTGCATTTGCATCTTCGTATTCAACTACTCCCATGGTACATCTATTGGAAGAGTGGCCGAGTTCGCCACATGCACCACAGGTTACTTCGACCGGTTCTGCTGAAGTTGATTTCTTCACCACCTGGTTCAACATTTTCTCAATTTTTTCCATTCGGTCTTCATTTCTTCTTTCATAATCTGAGGAACTTGCTTGGGCCACCTTCCACACATTCTTGGCATTCTCTCTGTCGCACTCTTTTGTGGAGTCCACCAGTCTTTAAATGTACTGCCTGGCCTCACTAATTTTAAAGTGAGTGAATCCTCCTCCACTTCCGGAATTCACCAGGTCTTTGTATTTCATAGTCATGCCTTGGTAGAAAAACTTGAACAGTTCTCCATCTCTGTATTTATGATTAGGGCAGTCTTCCACCAATCTATTAAAACGTTCCCAATACTCGCTGAGGTGTTCATCATACTCTTGGTGGATACTTGATATTTATTTCCTCAGGGAGCTTGTCTTTGTTGCTGGAAAATAGTATTCCATGAAGGTAGTCTCCATCTGCGGCCAATTCGCAATAGAGTCTGTGTGCAGACTCGAGTACCACATGTTGGCTCTGTCGCATAGTGCATAAGGGAATGCAACTAGCTTCACTTGATCGTCAGTTTGCTGGCCAATTTTCTTCTGGAGCCTACATATCTTCTCGAATTCATTCAAGAATGAGAAGGGATTTTCATTCGTCGTTCCATAAAACTTAGGCAGGGAATTCAGCACCACTGCCTTGAGTTCCACAGAATATTCACCATAAGCGGCGATCTGCACAGGGTCCTTCCGCTTCTTGGCAGTATGTTCATTGACCTCGAGGACCCTTGGATCATCTTCTTCCATGATTGTTTCGGATTCTGTTTTTGATTCAGAATCAGATTCTTCCTTGTCAGTTTGGTCCTTCTCAGTGTGGTCCTTCTCGTCTTGGGCAGTTTGGCCCTTCTCAGCTGGTCCTCTGCCCGGACAAATTAAGTATCTCGAACTTCTGGGAGGCTGCCTTCGATGCAGCCTCACTCGCTAGCTCTCAGTATGCGAGAGGTCTTTTGCCCCTGCGACTCCGGGTCGGTTCGTTGCTTACGCAACCGTGTCTCATTCCCCGAGTCTCTCGGCGAGTCTTCTCAATTTCGTGGTCTAGCCAGAAATTTGGATTGAATGAGCTACTCATAAACACCTAGAAGAAACACTTGGGTAGAACAAAAATAAAAAGGTCAGTAGAAAAGGTTAGTTTAAATCAAGACGTCATTCCCCGACAATGGCGCCATTTTGGTCGGGCGCGACTTCGTCGTTAAAATCGGCCGCGAACCAAACAATATTTATAATTACACCTGCGACAGACAACTAAACTAATACAAGCACAGTTAGCAAGCAGGGATCGAATCCACAAGGAATGGGTAGATTTAAGCAATTTATCTCCAAAGACCGAAAAAGGGTTTGGTTAGTAACCACCATTAATTTTGGGTTTAATTAAAGCTAAACAATAATCATAAACTGCGCAATTAAAAATAGGGGATTAGAACAAATATTAAAGGCAACTCGGCTTTGGGCAGATCCACACTAATCGGTCTCCAATCCTCGATTCTGAGATTAATCGGTTTCCTAAGGTTGCCCGGTTAAGATGCCGTGTTGAGCACGGACGCACCTAAATCTTATTCTTGAAATGGAGAAGGAATGTTGAGCATTAACCTACTCCCTACCCTAGTGTCAATCTACCATGTTGAGCATTGCATAGATCTACAACTAAGGAGCATTAATATCCAAGAAACCGAACTAGCAAAGCTACCCATGTTGAGCATGAAAGTAACTCCACCATCTCCCCGTCCTGCTCAATACCCGGCCCGGTTAACCTCGGTTGATCAGTCCTAAGTTATTTTAAACAGGCATCTACACAGATCTGGACAGAAACACTTAGGTAACCAATTTTAAGCACATTAAGATCTCATGGAAGGCAAGGATCGGGTGTTTCACTGGCCTAGCCGAATCTAGGGCTTAGCTACACATATTTAAACTACGAAAGCAAGAAAACATGCAAGAGAAAGACATCATAAATGCAGAAAGCTAACTGGAAGAACAATAACTTCTAAACCTTAAATAAACAGAAATAAGTGCAGAATTAAATGAACGAAATGGGGCGTAAAACGCAGAACATACGAGGCGGATCTTCGCGAATTAAATGCTTGAGCAGAGGCGAGAATTAAAGAGCTTTTAACTATCTAACTTGAAGATTGAAGAACATGAACTAAACTAGAGAGAGTTTCGAATTTAGAAAGAGAAAACTAAAAGTAGTGAGAGAAAGTTACTAGAGAGTTATGATAAGTTATCATAAAGTTGTGGGATATCTTCCCTTACATAGCCAAAATATAATAATAAATCAAAGGTAAGTCTTCATCAAATCATGCTTTCATCTTGAGCCACTCCATGCATTAATTGCAGCATGGGCAGATTTGACTAAACAGGGCGGGAGCTGATGGGAGCAGTTCGGCTGTGAGAGGAATTCTGCCAGGCTGGGCGGCTATGGCAGGAAAAGTATCCTGCCACTGTACTATTCTATCTCAATCTCTTTCACAGCTGGATGCTCAACCAAAAGATCTTCCCTCCACTTTCTGCCAATATAGATGGGTTGGGCTTCTTCACATCATCAATTAAAACATTGCTTCGGCCCACTAAGCTGGCCCAAATGAATCTGGCTCAAAACTCCTTGATCACATAATGCATGCATGCAGCTTCCAATACGTACTTAGACAACTTTCGTCACCTTTTCGCCTTTTATCCATCTCCTACACGCATAAACCCGAGGCAAACAAGCATAATATCGGTAATTAAAACACAACAATTACGTGCTTATCACTCAGGTATGTTAATAAGGTCGAGTGGTACGACTCATGAATATAATAAGATGTTAATTAATTTAAGTTGTCAGTGAGCTTAAGTAATTAACATATATTTCTATCTTGAAAACGAGGATCGATTAAGTTTAAAATACAAGTCTTTGCTCAAGTTGGGATAAAGGGGTAAGTCAGCACGGATTCTCTAGTGGAATGAATCTGTGTTTATTAACTAATTTTGCTCTGGCTGAACATAGGTAATTAATTGATTTGAGGTCCGACTATATTTCTTGTATTAGATCCTTGATCTGGCTCAATTAGTTGCCTAGTTATTTATTGTCTTTCGAAATCATTATCAATGGATTAATGCATATTGCATTATTTAATAATATTATTTATCTAGAATTAATTGGCTGAACCAATTAATTGATAAATAAAAGTAGCTCAATAGATTAATTTATTATATTATGGGCTAAGTTATGTAGAAGCCCATTAGGAATAAAATTAAATTAATAGGCTATAAATATTAATATAATATTAGCTTTTGAAGCCTATATATATTAGTATTATGTTCATAAGCAGAACACACACATTCATACACTCAAAAGCGCACGCGAGTTTGAGAGAGAGACAAAAATTATTTTCTTTAGTTCTCTGACCATCCGGAGGGAGAAAAAGGTCGGGACACAGATCAGAAGATCTGAACAGGAGCAACAATCAAAGTGACTACAATATGCGTGGAGGAAGGTACAATCTCTTCCTCTTCTATTTCCATCAGCTGAAGTACCTACTTCCTTGGATCCTTCCCCCTTCAATCCTACAGCTTCTTCCCGAGCAATCTCCTCAATTGATTTCCCTTTCCCTTTGTTTTTCTAAGTTTTAACATCCAGAATCTCTACATCTTCCTCACCTTTGATCTCACTTTCCTTTTCCCCGTTTTAGGCATCATCAAGTACCCTCGGGAGATAGATAAAGTTAGTGATCTTCGGAGAAAGTTCATCGTGCTTGACTGTATAAAACTGGATTTGATATCATAAATTCCACTTGAGAAGATATCATACTCCTCTTCTCTGTCGTTGAGCATTGCCCTGAGCACAGCTGATGTCTCATCCAAATTGTGGCATCTTACCCTACAACTATAAAGCCTCACATGAAGACTCTTACCTGTAATACTTCATTGGTGACCACAAAGCCAAATTCAAAACACACGTCAAGAAAAAAGTCTGAAGGCACGATACAGGGTACTTCTTTATATTCAGACTCATTGTCTGCTTAGTAAGGTTGGTTCGCATGATCAGCTCTCTAAGTCTGGACTCAGAATTAGGGGTGTAACGATTTGATTCGGTTCGGTTTCTTATGCATTTTAGGAACCGAACCAAACACATTGAAATGGTTCGGTTCGGTTCGGTTCAATGTGTTTTTAAATATCGAAACCGAACCGAACCGAACCGCTTATAAATGGTTTGGTTCGGTTCGGTTTACCGGTTCACCTTTTTATTTATTTATTTATTTTTCAAATCATAAATAATGAAAGAATAATAGTTTATAGGATGTCACTCGTTCCAAACTCATAAGTATAGAGTTGTTACTCATTTCTCTTCCTTTGTATAGATTAGAATTGATATTAACTTAAATCTAATATCTAAATCCAATAACATTCTCATATAATAAAGACAAATATTAAATAAAAAATAAAAAATAAGATATTGGTTCGGTTCGGTTCGAATCGTTCAAAAATTCTTGAAACCGCGAATCGAACCGAATATAAAACGGTTCCTAAAAATAATTCGAACCAAACCGCAGCCGAACCGAACCACATTTTTCGGTTGGTTCGGTTCGGTTTGATCGGTTTCGTGGTTCGGAGCGGAACCACTTACACCCCAGTCAGAATGATGATGGCCATTGTAGATGGCGTGGAGGTAGACCCGGTCAATCATTTTCTTTCGTAGTTGAAACATGTTTATCCGGATAGAAATAGTAGGTTTACGGGATCTCTCTCCCAAGACATTACATTCACGTGGGATACAAAACTCTCTTACCTCCTAGTTCGAGGCGCTGATTCAATGGCACTCACCAGCATCCAGTGGCGAACGACCACGACTTATGATCAGAACAAGATGACAACTCAAAAAATATCTATTGGTCATTGCATCCATAGATAATGAATCCCAAATTTTTTTGTAATTGCCAATAGATATATCGTCAGCCCAAAGTACTCACTTCAATTTATCCATTTCATCGGTAAAATATTCATAGAAGAAATATGGGTTCCTATCACGAGTTTCCTTCATTTTATCCAACATCATTTGTGCGCCAGCGCCCTCTACACAGATACGAAGATCACAGTGAGTTTTTAAAGTCTACACCATCATAATCTATGCTCTGGTAACTCCCAACCAACTTACTAAACATTATGTACGACTTCGCCGGACCAACATTAGAATGCGCACAAGTAAGCACAAAGTTCTTATTGACTGACGTCATGATACAATTTTATCTTATGAATTGCTTGTGAGTTGAGGATAACAGTGATTGTGCCTCGTGAAAGACATCAACAACAAAACCTTCGGAGTACGATTCAAAAATGACGCGAGCCAAACAAGATTACCGTTTTGAATTACGTCTTCTCTTTGTTATTTTGGAATCAGCATTATCACCATCCACAAATTTCTCTCCATCACTATTGCATAGAATATATCTCTGCATAATCCTGATAATGTTTATGGACTACTTACCGGTATCAAAGCCGCACAAACTCCATAATCTCTACAGAAGTTTCCAACTTCATCCAAAGTTGGAAAATTCCTTCCAATATATGGTTTCAATTCATGTGCACCTAAGAAGCACGAATACGCTTGTCTTGGCAAAGTATCTGTATCCGAGGCGTATCTGATACGGCCTAAAATGTTTCTTAAGCGTTTTGCCTTTTTTTTTTATTTCTTTATTAATTATTTTTAATAACGGGAAACCTCGTAAAGAAACTTTTTTATGTTTATTTTTTAATTTCTTTAACCTCCATTTACAGGTTTGAGTAGAGGATTGTGAACTTGGGCTAATTAATTTAATATTATTATGATTTGAATGAAATTAATTAATTAAATGTAATGGGTCGGTAGTGGGTTGAATATGAAATTAACTAATTAAATGTAAAATAAATTACATTATATAATATGAAAATAATTTTAAGAAAAACGTATCATAGACGTATACGTATCATGTTTTTTTATAACATGGTGTATCGCCATTTTCGTTTCGTATCGTATCTGTATCCCCGTATTTGTTTCCGTGTTTCTTAGATGTGCGCATTCGTGGGATGAAAAAAGACTCAACGTGATCAAGAGAAACTTGTGATTATAACGACCTCTGTCATTCCGGTTACGTCATGCATGGAAATGTTAACAAGTTCAAGCATATATAAATTCATAATATACTATGCATAAACAGAATACAAGGAAAACATGACTACAAAAACTTATTCCTTGTATGAAAACCAAGCTAGACGTCAACACCATAACAAACTGAATGGAGCCTTGGAAAGCCAATTTAAGAATACGAATCCGTATACAACCTCAATCAATAAAACTCGCCAAGAACCCTAAACCCATAAACCCATAAAACCCGAAATTGAGCGAAATTGCTTGAAGAACCTTAAGCCTAGCAAAAAAATCAATCTCTTACGAAACACTTCATAATCGCTCTACAAACATAAACAATCTCTATTTCAAACACGATTTCAATTTAAGCATCGTAGTAAAGACGATTCTAATTAAGCCCTAGTTCCACCGACCGCATTCTCTTCGACCGAAAAAGGAGAAGAAAAAAAATTAAGCAACTTAATAATAACAACGGCGGCGGCAAAATAGAAAAAGGCGCCGGACTTGAGCTGGGAGAAACGAGGCACCGAGGATTGCTAACGAGAGAATATGAGATGCTTCTATTTTGTGAGAAATGAATGATATAAAAAAAATGGAATGAGAAGATTACTTAATTACCCTCAAGTCCAATTTCTACTATTTTGCTTTATTTTTAAATGTATATCTAACGAAAAAAAAAAAACTGGCCACATATCAACAAAAATGCATGGCCACATATCTCTTTTGAGACTGTGGATATCAAAAGATCAATTTCCTATATAAGATTCTCTACATAATGCCGACTATTTACAAATTCATAACAATTCATAAATATAAAACTAGAATAAGAATTCATGAAAATAACACCGTTTAATATGATTCATCTCTGCTATTCGGCAGCATTAGTAGATCTTATTATACATAAGGTTTGGGAAAAGGGTAATTCATGTATATGAAAAGATGATTGAGGTTGATTTCCAAGATTTTAGAATACATTTTACTATCGTTTATCCTTTTCAACGCTGCTTGTATTACCAATAGGAAATCTTTTCTTCACTGAATCCGAAACCAAATCCCGAAGACTGACCTGCGACGTAGGTCTTTCAGGAACTGTTACTTTCTTGAAGTGTATTCGTTAATTAGTCGCACGGTTACCTTTGAAATGCTCACAAAGTTACAATAGTACTAGAAAAGAAATTACATTAATTAAAAAGTTACGAGATCTCCAAAGATGTGTTCTCGCCTTAAGTGGCTTAAGTAACTATGGAGTCGAAAGTTGAACAGTCACTCGGGTCATTTAACCGTTGGACCGAACGTGATCTCTTTTACTGCCTGACTAACTTTAAAAATTTATTTCTCAACTGAAATTCTACTTTGAGCAAATAGACATATGCCTCGATTATCTACCCAAACTATAGTTAAGGATATGAAGCATAAAAGAAAAGGAGCATAATGTTAAAAATAGACACCACTATTTACAAATGTCAAAAATAGACACTTTGAACTTGTAAAATGCAATACTAGACATTGGACATTTAAACCCCTATTTTTCAACTTTCGGTCAACATATTTCGAAATCGAGGCAAAAGAGACGGCACCCGCACGGGATCCTGCGCCTACCACCTACAACCCTGCTCTCTACCACCCCTGCTCCCCGCACCCTCGATTACTTTTCCAATTTTCCATGCAAGAATTAACTCGGCTTTGACTTACTTTTCCAGTTACTTTTGTACTTTTCCAATTTTCCATGCAATAATTGCGGCAATAATGTTGTTCTATAATTTCTATAATTTTTTGTACTAATGTTGTTCTATAATATTTTTGTACTAATGCATTCGAAAATTTTAATATATAATAGCGATTATTCTAATTTAATATAATTATTCATAATAGCGGTTATCTAATTTAAGAAAATTTTAATATATAATAGCGAGTTATTCTAATTTTAATTATGTTCGAATACTATTCTAATGATTAATACATAATAGCGAGTTATCTAATTTAATATAATTATATTAGTATTAATGATTAATTTAATATTATTTTCATAATTGCCATTCTTTGCATGCGCATGCGATTAATGGATTTGAGAGCGATAACATAGCAATCTCTCTCTCTTAGTTTCGATCATCTGGTTCACCATTTCCTACACTCAACAATTTCGATCGGCAGTTTCACCATCTCCTCCACACAACACTTCACCATCTTCTCCAATCCACTTAACGTTTCACCGCTTCAATGGCTCATAACGACGGCAGATCGTGTAAGTACATATTGAATCCGGGTTCCTTCATTGGTGGTTTGGAATTGAGAGATAGTTCGAGATAGAGAGAAGAAAGAAGAGAGAGAGAGAGAGAGAGAGAGAGAGAGAGAGAGAGAGAGATAGTTCTAGAGAGAGAGAGACAGAGTACTAGTTCTAGAGAGAGAAGAGAGAAGATGGAAGAGTCGAGATAGTTCTAGAGAGAGAGAGAGAGAGTACTAGAGAGAGAGAAGAGAGTTGAGAGTCGAGAGAAGAGAGAAGAGAGAGAGAGAGAGATAGTTCTATTCCGAGAGAGAGACGAGTTCGAGAGAGAGCGAGGAGAGATAGGAGAGAGAAGAGAGAGAGAGATAGTTCCAGAAAGAGCGATTGAGACAGAGTTGGAGAGAGAGAAGAGAGCGAGAGAGCGAGAGAGAGAGAGAGAGAGACAGAGTTCGAGAGAGCGAGAAGAGAGAAGAGAGAGAGAGAGAGAGAGAGAGAGAGAGAGAGAGAGAGAGAGAGAGAGAGAGAGAGAGAGAGAGAGAGAGAGAGAGAGAGAGAGAGTTCGACAGAGAGAGAGAGAGAGAGAGAGAAGAGAGAGAAGAAATTGCTTTATTAATCTTATATCGATTTATGATGATGAATAATATGAAAAATGTGACGATTTATTAATTCAGTTATTCAAAATACTCTATCTGATGTGACGTATTTTCTTATTTCTCTGCTTTATTAAATAATTACTGAGTGCTATGATGTAAACATGAAGAAATAAGTTTAATGTTTTCTCACATGTACATGCAGAGACCTTGGACTTGGGTTAGAATCGCTGCTCGATCGGCAAAGCCTCAAGTAATGACGCATGTTAAGTGGGATGTCATTTTATTGATTAAAGAGACCCTTATGGCCATTGGCGGGTTTAAGCTTTACGATGAATTAGTTCGGACGAGCCTTTTCGGACAGTTAATGGGATGGGAGGGGAAGTATAGTGCTAGCAAAGCCCTTCATCAACTAATGTGTCGCGAGATTCGTCATGATCCACCATTCGTAAGTAGCTTGTGGTTCAATGTGAGCGATCGCATGCTCCACTTCGGTATTGAAGAGTTCTCCCTAGTGACGGGATTGATGTTTGGGTCGTCTGAATTTGAACCGAACATCCAGCACGATATTTCAGCCATTCGGGTTAGGCGTCTTTTTTGTGGAGATAGCCGAATAAAATTAGAGTCATTGGAGGCAATGTTCCGAGAACACTCCATAAGAGATGCTACCGGTTCCGACTACTTAAAGATTGCCAACATATTATTTTTGCACCTACTCATATTGTGTGTCCCTCGCGCTCGGTTAATTGACGACTTCGTTTGGGTCTTGGTGGACGACCTAAACGAATGGAAACATTTCCCTTGGGGTGCATATGCATACCAAGCGTTGTTGCACTACAAGCAATTTGTGCCGACCACTCTAGCCGCATGCAAAGTTTCGTATCACTTCAGTGGGCCTATCTGGGCCTTACAAGTATGGGCGTACGAGTCAATTCCCCTACTTGGGCAACGTTGTGCGAGGCTAATTCAGCCAAATGCGCTTCCACGTGTGTTACGGTGGCGTTTTCTCTTGATCAGAGATACATTTGTTGGTTTCTTCGACGATGAGGTCAGTTGTCAAATTATTTCTGCGTATTAGATGTGAGATTTTTTAATAATTGAAGAAATAAGATGTAACTGTGGAGTATTATATACTATTTTGTAATCTGTTACATAAGTGTTTTCTTATGCTCTGAAACAATTATGCCTAATTTCCTTTTACTTTGTATAATATGTAACATAGAGTTTAACATGATGAAATACGATATAACTATAGAGTAATAAGTATTTCTGTTTCTGATTGCCTTAGTTCGAATGCCATTCTCTGATTGAGGAGGATGTTGAGTTGCAGTCCGCGTACTTTTTGAGCACAATGGAGAACGATCCACTTGGAGTTGCATACCGAGAACCACAAGTCATTCACTTTGGTTCCGAAGCAGCATGTGAGAGGGGTATTCCTCGTCCACGCGGTCGGGCAAGAGCATACTCTCCGCCAACTTCACCACATGCCGGGCAAAGATGATCCACACGTGGTAAGGAAAAAGAACCGCTAAGGTCGGATGGGTCGAGTAGCTTTGACACCGAAGATATGACACCGAGAGAGAAGAAATTTTGGAATAAGATAAAAAATTGGGGAAAAAATTTGATGGGATTGGAAAGCAAAAGATCGGGTAGAAAGTCTTCAGAGCATTCGGTTTCGCATGCCGAGTCCGGTCGACAGCATTCGAGTGCGCATGCCCAATCCGGTGGTAGACACTCGAGTGCGCATGCCGAGTCCGGTCATAGACACTCGAGTGCGCATGCCGAGTCCAGTGGTAGAAATTCGAGTACGCATGCCAAGTCCGGTGGCAGACATTCGAGTGTGCGTGTGGAGTCTTTCCGTACACATTCAAGTGCGCGTGCGGAGTCAGTCCGGAGACATTCTAGTGCGCATGTCGAGGACCGTCGCCTTGTCATATATGGAATGCGAGGCGTGGATGAAGGGATTCCGCATAGCGACTCATCGGCGGAATCAGAGGCACGGACGAAGAAACGTCACGACAAAATGCAGGCTGACGATCAGGTAAACAGTAAAATAATAATTTTATTATTATTTCTCCGTATGGATGTGAATCTATATCTAAGTTAGAGAAATATGATTTAAATATGAAGAAATATGATTATTTCAATGTTCCATGAAATAAGTAGGTTCTGAATTTTTTATATAATTTGTAGGAAGAAGATGAAAATGAGTCCATATTACAGGATGCCTTCATAGATTCATATCCACTTTTCGGCACTCCAGAAGATCCTCAACCGATTCAATCGGTTATGATGGATAGTTTTGCTAGTCCACGTGGACGTGGTAGGCGAAAGAAAATGTCTAGTCATGTTTTAAGTCACCATATGTTTCTACCCGAACCAATCTCGACCGTTATCTTGGGAAGCAGTCGGTCAATGGCTTAAAAAGATTTAGACAGCGGCGCCGCGCACGAGACGAGATCAACAACCACTGTTTGACAGACACGGGGTACCACCTTCCGCATGGATGGTTTGATGTTCTTGAAGATCCGTCCCAAATGTTGTCGCATGATATTATCGAACTTTACTTGTGCACGTTGAGGAAGCAGTTGCAAACAAACGAACGAGTGATGCACGGTGTGCGAGCCTCCACAACAATGATCATGCCAGTCGAATTTTGGGTGACTTTTTCATTATTTATGTACCTCGTATCTATAAACACTAACAATTACGCCTCTTGCTAGCCACAAATGCAATCTTCCTGGATGAAATACGGATGGAACTCCGATGCATGGGAACCCTCAGATGTTTTGAAGGCAGTTGCGCAACAGTGGGAACCAGGGCTCCAATATGTAAGTTATTTCTTTGTATGTTATTAATACAATGGAGAAATATGATAAAGAAAATGACGAACTAAGATATTTAATATCAAATACAGCTCATACTCGTATGTTACGTCACTCCTGCACACTGGGTCACGGTTAGAATACGTCTGATGACATGGGCCGTAGAGCTATACGACTCAATGTGGGTAATCGGCGACGAGGAATACAAACAAATGAGGATGAAATCGATAAAACCTATCACACATCTCATGTATAGGTTGTTTGATTTCAATACCTATTTCATGCGCATTTACGGTCAACCTCGACAGCCCGATTGGCGTGAAATGACATTAGATGTGCACGCTGCAACTCAATTTGCACAGTTCGATCATAATAGTTGTGGCGTATATGCCTTGCTATATGTGCATCGTTTGATCGACAGATATCCGCCCTCAGACTTGGTCGTTACCCAGATGGATTTCTCTAACATACGATATATTATGGCTTTGCGTATCTGGATGATGTGTGTTGCGGGAGGATGATCTCGCATTCTATGTTTATTGCTTCCTTTACAATTCAGTGGTTGGAACATGACTTGTTTACATGACTTATTATGTATTATTTGTGTCTTATTTGTGTGGAACAATACTTATTTCTATGTCGTATTTGTATGTCTTATTTCTATGTCTTATTTCTCTTGAACACATATCATATTTCTCCTATTAGTAGTTCTGAAATTAAACATACAGAGAAATAAGTATATTCATATGATTTATTGATATTGTAACGTATAAATTGTGGTTTAATGTTTGAATATAGTAAAATATAAAAAATAAAGTCTTTAATAGTAGAAAGAGATGGCTCAGACAAGAGGATGAAGATGAATACTAGATGGATACGACTAGAAAAGATGAAAAGTAGATATAAATTACAACTTCTATTATACAATCAAAATACTTCATGTTAGTTATATATATTGTTGTACAGAAACGTCGAGACGATTCTATAGTACAATTAACAATTAACAGAAATATAAGTTCTTCGAAAAAGTATCATATTTCTCCAATTAGTAGTTCTGAAATGCAACATACAGAGAAATAAGTATATTAATATGATTTATTGATATTGTAAAGTATCAATTGTGGTTTAATGTTTGAATATAGTAAAATATAAAAAATAAAGTCTTTAATAGTAGAAAGAGATGGCTCACACAAGAGGATGAAGATAAATACTAGATGGATACGACTAGAAAAGATGAAAAATAGATATAAATATTGTTCTAGAGAAACGTCGAGACGATTCTATAGTACAATTACCAATTAACAGAAATATAAGTTCTTCGAAAAATTATCATATTTCTCCTATTAGTAGTTCTGAAATTAAACATAAAGAGAAATAAGTTCATGCTTAGTTCCCCCTGGTTGAGCAAGTCCTCCTAGTGTGACCAAGCTCGTGGCAGAGGCCACACTTCCTAGGTCCCCTTGTGCTGCTCCCAGCACGTGCTTCAATCCCAGATCTATAGCGCCTCGACTTCGGCCGACCAGCACGTCTTCTCGCCAATGGGGGAAGCACTGTTGGCACATTGGATATTTCTAGTGGTATAGTCCAGACCTGATGTGGAGGTAAGCAATGGAACTGATGGTCATATAAATCCCGATGTGTTGATGTACCGTAGAATGCTGAGATGAAGTTATAGGCATCGTTGCCGCTCTGACTGTAAGAGAATTTTTGTTAGTATAGTAGGTATAGCAATAGTAGGTTAAAACTAACGAATACTTACGTAATAGCAGCTGCGGCATGCTCGCACGGAGTTAGATCTTCTTGGAATTTTCGACACTTGCACAACCAATTGTCTAAGTCGACCTTGAAGTTTCCTCCTTCTCCGTCGTAGACTTTGAAGCAATTATCGCCGACACTCACCACGTGATACGAGCGTCCTAGTTCAATTTGGTTGTATAGCTTTTTCATAGCAACCTCAACTAAGCTATGCTCGTGTGCATTCATTTTTGACCGCCTCTCGTTAAACTAACTCTCCATGATGAAGCACACGGTATCAATTACAGAACAAATCGGGAGACGTCGGGCCCACAACAACCTCCCGTTGAAGGACTCGGCGCAATTTGACGTCATAAAGCAGTAACGACGAGACTTGCAATATGAGCGCGCCCACCGTTCCGGACCAAGGTTCATAAGTTTATCGTATGCCTCTGGCTTCTCCGCCCTAATCTCAAGCATGAAACGACGAAACTCTGATTTTGTGTATGCAGCGGCGGCTTGTCGAAAGATCCTCGTTATTCTATTCCCATAAGGAGTGAGCTTGTTGGCCATATGGATGGTGCAAAGACAATGAGCGGCCTCAGGATAAACTTCTTCAACAGCATGCTTAATGCTCGCGTGCTGATCAGACACGATAACTAGGCCGTCGCTTGGCGGGTACGCTTTGCAAAGTTTTGTCATGAACCACGTCCAGGAATCGTTATTCTCGATTGGGCCAATAACAATTGCAAGGGGTAGGACTTGCTCGTTGCAATCTTTCGTCACTGCAACGAATAAGATGCCGGTATTCTGCCCCTTCAGATGAGTTCCATCAACT
The DNA here is from genome assembly GCA_028984105.1 of Lavandula angustifolia. Classification (NCBI taxonomy): domain Eukaryota; kingdom Viridiplantae; phylum Streptophyta; class Magnoliopsida; order Lamiales; family Lamiaceae; genus Lavandula; species Lavandula angustifolia. Next base: position 24,318,192 of record CM054820.1, read on the forward strand.
ACGATGACTTGCCTTAAATTAAATATAAATGCATTTATGCACGGACCCCACGCTACGAATACGTACTCAAACCGATTATCATCCCCGATGTGATAATGGGTTATAATTCCGGGGTTGAACTGCTTCAGCATGTGGAGGTACTTGGGTAGCCGTTTGTACGAATCGTCATGGCTACCGTAAATCGTAGTGATTACCTTGTTCCGACCACGGAGTGCCTTGTAATATTTCACCTCAACTCCGAATTTCTGACGCATCTCTTCGATGATGTCACGAGCTCGTATCATGGCGCCCTCTCTTCGCATTCATCGACTGAAATATACACCGATGGTCTTTGCACTCACGGTTCTTGGCACTAATTGTTCAAAGTCAAACTGACATGTGTGTCTCTTATCGACCTTGTAAATTTCCCAAATATCTGCAGCCGAACTCGTTCAGACCATGAAAGGACACGACTTGCCGTGCAAACACCCAAACCACGTGTATTTCCTGTCTGCCCTTAACACTTTGAAAGATCGCCGATGCTCTAAATGTCATACCCCAACGGCGCCTGTAAGCTCGTCTCTACTCCAAAAGATTGAGTACAGCTCCATATCACCATTTTTAACGACATCCAAATCGGGACAGTCAATGATGCCCGTTTGAGCGATCGGAAAGAACGGAACTAGCCCGTTTGCTATTTCCGTAGTCACGTCACCATCTTCTTCCTCCTCCAATAACGATAGGGTGACTGGTAGGTTATGTGGTTCTTCTAGTAGCGTCATTAGTCGGTTGTAGCCGCCCTCCTTTCGCATCCACATTGCGAACTCGAACATGGTACCATAAATGCTTTGGTGTTCGCCATGCTCATCGACATCATCACCTTCTTCATCTGCCGTGTAGTCCGGATCATCCGTATCAGTTGAATCATCATTACCGACTACATCATCATTCGCCTCATCCGCCTCTTCATCCTCATCATCCGCCTCCTCAGCCTCATCCTCCTCTTCCTCATCTGCCTCCTCCTCTTCCTCTTCCTCTACATCTTCTTGTTGCCACTGTCGGCCAGGAGGACACATTTGTTGTGTGTTGAAATCATATTCGTATCCACCTTCGTCATTGCCGAAAAAGTTCTGTTCATCGAACTGCCTAGTGGATTGCTCGATTGGATCCGAAGGAAAATATGGTGTGGTATGCCTCGACGTCACAACACAAACGATGGGGTCTGCCTCATAGTTGACGAGTCGATGTAAATCATCATCGTTTGTCATTAATGCCTTCACCAGCCGACCAGCTCGATTATGCTCTAGTGAAAATAGCACATATGGGCTGCACACTGAGTTTCTTTGCGTAAGCGATTCAATTATCGCTCTTAAGGTTGAAAGGGATAGTTCGGCGTACGGAATTGCTGCAAGTTGTTCATCCCCATCTCTGTATTCTGAACCTACAAAGCTACCTCCGTACTTGACAGTTACTCGTATCCATTCGGCCATCTGTTCCAACAAAAAATTTCAAACAGTCTTAGTTCTCCGTATACATATCTTATTTCACTATACAAAGATAAATTATACATAGACATGAAGAATTAAGACAGTATGTCGTGAATCGGAGATACATGACATATATCATAACCTGTTGTGCTCCCAAATATTGTAGTTCTCTATTGGAATTTAAAGAGTTAAATAAAACACGGAGAACTAAGATATTGTAACAGATTTCAAATCATGTCTTAAACTTGGAATTAAGATGAACATAATAAACGAAATTTATCATACAAAGTACGTTTATAAACATCTTATTCTAACATATTCTAAACGGAGTATTAGTTATCTGTATAAACATCTTATTTGTAAGTTTAAAATATAAATGTTACATATAAACAAAATACTATGACACATGAAGTAACTTAGTTCACTGTATTACACATGCGATAAACTTAGTTCACTGTTATAAAATTATGCGTTAAATAAAATACGGGGAACTAAGATATTCCAAATACACACGATAAGTATTTATCCAAATATTTTACGGATAGTGTTACTTAACGTCTACAGTAAACGTATAAAATGAATTGTTGGAAAAATAATACATACCTTGTGCTTTTGAGACAAAAAAAGTTGCTTGAGATCCAAACTTTTCCGATCTAAACTTTTCCTCAGCTCCACTACACGGATTTTTTCGGAACAAATCCAGATTTTCGTCACCTATAATACACGCATTTTTGGCCCAGTAGCTGTATATATAACTAGGTTGAGAGAGAGAGAGAGAGAGAGAGAGAGAGAGAGAGAGAGAGAGAGAGAGGTGATATGAAAATAGAGAGAGAGATGACTTATATATAGAGAGAAACAGGTCATGCAGAAGAAACGTGATATGAAAATAGAGAGAGAGAGGACTTATATAGAGAGAGACGTATATATAGATAGAGAAGACATATATATATATATATAGAGAGAGAGAGAGGACACGTGGCTGTGGTGGTCTCTCTCTTTTTGATGTACAGTACTCACGTGAGTATTGAAGATGAAAAGAAAATAAAGTGGTCAAAGCATTAATTACATGTTACATGTGACAAGAAGTGAGAGAAGGTGAAATGATTGGACAATGATGTGCTGAAAAGTACATGGGAAAGAGAGAAGCTATGATGGTGACATTATAGACTAACTTTTTAAGGGTAAAAATGAACTAATGTCTAGTATTGCATTTTTACTAATTTGTGTATGTATATGTATTTTCAATCTTTGCATTGTCTATATCTACACATCACCCAAAGAAAAGTAGGTAGGTAATTAAGATAAAAGATTTGCAAGTGAAGGTAGGGCCTCAAACTGTATCCGCTACCGCCTCTTCCTTTGCATTTGCATCAACATCAACTTTGATACATTTGTACCACTTGGCACAGTAAACATAGATGACGAAATCGAGGGCGGTTAGGAGTGCAATAAGGAAATAGAATCTGTCCATATGGCCTTGGTTGAGATCCTCGGGTATCCATCCGGGCTTGTCGTTCCTGGCGGTGATGCTCATCACCATTTGTACGAGCAAGCTGCTTACGAAGTTACCAAGAGATATGGAAGCCATGCAGAGAGAGCTGCCGAAGCTCTTGATTCCATCAGGGGCCTGCCCGTTGAAGAACTCGAGCTGCCCGACGTACATGAAAACCTCTGATGCTCCCACCAACACGTATTGGGGGATCTGCCAGAATATACTGAGGCTGCTCACGGGCTGCCCAGGGATGACTCTTTTCAGCCTCTCCATTTCGGTTAATCCTGCAGCCAGCATGGCCAGCATGCCGATGATGAGACCCACTCCCATGCGTTGGAGCTCCGTCAGCCCTTTGGGGTTGCCGCTCAGTTTGCCTGCAATTGGGACCAGGATCTGACGGTAGATTGCCGTGCAGAAGAGAACGCTGCAGATGTCGAAAACCGACATGCTGGCCGCCGGGAGGTGGAATTTGCCCAAGGTTGAGTGCATCACATCACCTTGCTCCACGAACAGGGAGGCCATTTGGGTGAAAACTACTGAGTACACGATTGTGCATAACCAGATTGGTAGCATTCTTATTATGCATTTCGCTTCCTCCACTTGTGTTACTGAGCAGAGCCGCCAAGGGTTTGCAGGGCCATCGCGCAACTCTTGTTCGCTCATCATTGCTGCCTTGTCCAGACACCTACGTTGCCTCATCATTATTAAAATATATTAAGAAAAGAAAAACAAAACCAAGATGTGTATTATTAATTAATTAGCTCTTACATAAACTCTTCAGTATGCATGATCTTTCGGCTTCCTTTGATTGCAGATTGGGAACCTTGGACCTCAAACAAACTCTCGCCTTCCTTGAGAGTTACATTCCATTTCTTGGCGGCGGCCACAAACACCTGCGCCACACGTGGTATCGGATTTCCACAGGGCTTAACATACTTATAACCCCGGCACCCAGCCCCAAACACAATCAGTCCCAAGACTGCCGACCCGCAGGCCATCCAGAAGCCGAAAGTCCATTCTCCAGCATCCTCGTAGTACACCAATATCGTGTTTGAAAACAAGGAACCAACATTCAGAGCAAAGTAGAAGTAGCAGAAGAAAGCAGATTTGTCATCGATGTGGTTAGGACTAGACTCGTCGAATTGATCTGCTCCAAAGGTAGCTAGGGTGGGTTGGTGGCCGCCGTAACCAAAAGCTACCAAGTATATAGCAAGGTAGAATACTCCCGACCAGAGATCATCACTCTCCATGCATTCTAGTTTACCATTGCCGCAGCCGCTAGGCTTAAGCAGGAAAAACCATGATACGATGGATAATAGGACTAGGCCCTGCAGTGTGTAGACATATATGTATGTGTTAAACATCATACACTCCTACGGCCTGTTCTATTTATGCATATATATATATATGTATATATCTATTACCATAACAAGTACGAGTTGAAAAACACCGCAAGTAATAAAACGTCCCCAATACGAGTCACTGAGGAATGCTCCGATGAGAGAGCACAAGTAGACAGTTCCGGTCCATATGCTCACATTATTGGCTGCAGTAGCATTGCTTTGATCCATCACTCGTGTTAAGAACAAAACTAAGTTCACGCCCACGCCGAAGAAAGCTAGCGTTGCAAATGCTTGATTTGCTGACATACCATTGTTTGACATTAATATCAATCACAACATATTTTTCTATCTACTTATTAATATTATTAATAATTGTATCAGTCGAGATACCTAATAACAGCCATGCTAAACGCCAGCTGGTACACCAACCCTTCTTTACAATTCTGCCTTTCTCGTTTATGCTTGTAGAATCCTCATTATTTCCAGCTTCTACTTCTTGAACGTTCTGGACCTCAGAGACCTCAAAAAAAAAAAAGAAAAAAAAAAGAGTGTTTAGTTAAAAAAAATCATCCCAAACTAATTAAATGTTTAGTTTAGTTGGTAGGGAGCATATACTAGCTAACCTGCCCTTCAGTATTCATCGATGTCATTGTAAAATTACAAGTGTATTTGAGTGATTTAAGGCTTTACTCTGCAAAATATCACTAATTGATTTAGAATAAGATTAAATAAAATGCAATAAAGGAATATCGATCACTTTACTTCAACCGAGCCTAAATATATTAAATAATCGTAATTTCATAAGTTGCATATCCTCACAATCCGAAGATAGGGAATAAAAGTATGTCGATCACTTTACATCATGGCTCGGTAGAGATTAGCAAACTGGAACACACCAAAAAAAAATCGATTCCTAATATTACTTATAAAAGGAGAATTTCTTTACCATGTACAGCATGTGATGTTATATATAATGTTATATTTTCATATAGAGAACTTAATTGCATGTCATTACAATGTAACAATATAATCAGATTAAATAGCAATAAATGACCCACTTACAAGTATATATTATTAATTATTATGTACCTTTTCCTGAACTTGATGAGAGAGAGAAGTAGGAGCTCGGGAATGCCAGATTCCGGCGAAGCTGAAGATTGTGTATCAACTAACACAAATGTTGGCGGAAAAATCACTCGATTCGGGGGGAAGGATTCAAGGCCAGTGAAACCTGTTGTCATTTATGGCGAAACAAAACAAATTAAAATTAAAAGTATTTATTTTAATTTCTTCTCCACTGAGAAACTCTTTGTTACCAAAACCATATACGAATTTGGGAGCAGAAACAACTTAAGAAATTGTGGAGGAGGAATTTAATTAAGAGAGTGTTGTTTTTTCAGGCAATTTAAAGATGTTTTTAGATTTAACAGATCCTAATAGAACGCCTGATGTTGCTCTATCCTCTAACACAATTACCATTTTACCATTTTGACTAAATCAATTTTTAACTTACTCATTTTTCGTGATCTATGTGGAATTCGTCCAAGAATATACTAGTTTAATTATTTTTCTCTTTCCTGGAACAAAATGTTTTCTTTTGCAAATTTTGTTTATTTTCTTTATGCAAAGGGCGAATTTGAACTCAGGGATCATTCTAGAAAGCAAAAAAAGAAAACAAATTTGACCTCTCTAAGTTTTGTTTGGTAAAACGGATTGTTCGTTCAGTTTAATTATTTCTTAATAGTGTTTCTCAATTATAAATTTTATCATCTTACCGTAATTTAACTGAGAGTCATTAGTTAATATTATTAGCTGTGCGACCTAACGACATTCTATATGTTCTTGGATTAAATTTGTTTTTATAACATATTTGTTTTTTGTTTTAAATTATTAATGGCAATTTTTGTCATAAAAATTATTAGACATATTCTTGATTGCTTACTATCTTAAACTGAAAAATATTAGAGCCACACTTCAATGCCTGGATGTACGTACATTCGGTTTGCACAAATTCGATTTTGATCCGCGATTTGAGTTCAATTAAAATAAAATAAATAAATAAATAAACAAAACCCTACTCTTAACTGCCGCTCTCTCATACTCTCTGTCTCTCTCTCTCTCACCTCTCTCTTCAAAAACTCTTGCATCTCTCACATCTATCTCTCTCGCTTCTCTCCGAAAACTCTTGCATCTCTCGCCTCTCTCCAAAAACTCTCGTATCATGATGTACTTTTTGCCTTCGGCGGCCATCGTTGGAGGAAGGGGAAGATCAGAGCCACCCCTCTCAAGTCTGATTATATATATTGTTGGGATTTTATTCCATCCTTCAAATATGTCGTATGAGGATTCGCTTTCTCTCTCTTATTCAGGTATGAGAGTTTGGATATTCAATCTCTCTCTCTCTCTCTCTCTCTCTCTCTCTCTAGCTTTTGTTTTGTTTGAAATTGTATAATTTCGATGGTTTTTGGTTTTGTAGGTTTCTCACGCGTTTTGAGCATAGTTGGAGGTATTTGGCACCGAAAGGAAGGAAATAATTACCATTGATGTATTGTGCGCAAAGATAGAGTTGTTTGGATGAAGAATGAAGAAGATTTGATGTGAGATGTTGAAGAAACCAAATTTCGGAAGTCTTGAAATAGGGTATTTGGGAAATCACATGGCAGACAAGTTTAACGATCTTAGAATCCGACCTCCACTGTCCAAAACGTACTTCTATGGTTTGGTAGTACTGTGGTAAAATTTCCTAACGATCCAACGGTTAACGAATGAGATATCGCGATTTTCCCAAAACTCTTTAGTGTAGAAAATTGAAGCTGCGGGAGTCTTGGCCGAAGCACTCAGACCGTGGTCCGCATTTTGTGCTGGACCGCGGTCCACGTCTGCTAAAGCCCAAATTGTGATTTTTTCCATACAGAAACGTATAGAAACCCTTCAAACTTCATTCTTTCGCACCACACACCATATTTTCGAGATTTTCCACCCTCCAAAATAGAGAAACACCGAAGGCATCATTCCGTTGAAGATTCAAGACGAAGATTGAAGACGACAACCGAAGAACCAAGTACGAGGATCAATCTACGAGGTTCTAGGTTGAATAATTCTATCTAAGTTTTTTCTATGATTTTTTATACTTCTTTTCCATGGATACTTTTTGCATCTTTTGTGACTGTTTTCCTACGGATATGAGTACCTAAATCCCCTTGTGTAGGGGTTTAGCCGGATTTATGTTTTTCGAACCCTAATTTTTGAATGAATGAATTATTTTGTTTCTTAATTGTTGAACTTGCTTTTGATTTCTGTATGATTCTTTAATGTGATTGGCTATCATCTTAGATAACAATAGAGAAATAGGGAATAGGTAATATGGCGGATCATACCCGGTTATTTATTTAGTCCTGCAATTAAGAGTCTAGATTTTTGCCATTGGTTTGGGATGGTGTAGATGGTTTCTTAAATTCTTGTGCATGATACGATCCTTAGATTCATGATATGATCACTTGATTGACCCTTAGAAATATAAGTTGGAGACCTCCCGCCATCATACAGATGAACCAAAAAAAGAAGTTCATAAATGTTAGCTAGAGAATGAGAATAGATCAATTACATTAGGCATAATGATTATTAAACCTCCGCACTCTCCATCAAAGTTGAAACCACACCCGTATACCACTTCGCTTTGCTTTAACTTGTTTTCTTACTTTCTTGCAATTTAAATTCAATTGTTTTAAATAAACAAAACTCAGTTAGGACCATGTAGATAATTAAATAATTATGATAATTAAAATTCAGCCGAGTCCTTGTGACATCGACATTGGGAGTTGCTAGATTAGGTACTATACCGATTCGTGCACTTGCTAATGACACTTTGAGATAAATAACATTTTTGTTGCAATTGACAAATTTATTCATTGCGAATGACACTATGAGAATATCATACTCTCATCCGAAGACAATTGACACTTTGAGTGACATTTCTAGTTATTATGTTGATCATATTTTATTGACTAAATTAATGAACAGGGTTTCGTGTGATTATTGGATTAAAGTGACACGTTTCTTAATTATTATTGACTGTTTACTTCAGTATGATTGACACTCAGAGATAAATAAGACATTCGTTCACAACAAATAACCCTTTTGTTCAGAACAACTAAAACTCATTTCTCAAACAAATGACTTTTTTTTAAAAACAAATCACATTTTTTCTCAAAAGTAATTGATAGTCAATAAATGATAATATTCTACAAATGACATTTTTTTCAAAATAAATGACACTTTTGATCTAAGTAAATGATTCTCTACAAATTGACATTTTTCTTCAAAACAAATGACACTTCTGCAAGAAATGGTAGAAGGCGTTGAAAACAAAAATGATACTTCTGTTTTGAAACAAATGATACTCAATTAATTACACTTTTGTTCACAACAAATGACACACCCGCGCCCTAAGAAAATTGGAAAAAAGTAAAAAATAAATAATAAATAATAAAAATAAGAATTGTGATGTCAGCGTGACGGTAGTGGGCACAGATCCGAATAAGGACGGGTAATTGAGTCGCAATTGGGCCAAAAAGATCTGGATGTACTTACACCCACATACTGAAGTACAAAAGTTTTTGTGAAATAGTAGGTATATGAAGTAGGTTTATAACCTTATTTCCTAAAGCTATACCATTATTATATCATTAAAAATGTAAGAAAATTCTAATTTATTATTAAATGATTGATCCCTAAATATATTATTGGCTCCTTCATTGCCTAACAACTTCAGCTATAATTTGTGTTATGAAACCATATTGATTATGTACTGCCAGCTTTCGGACGCTTTCTCTAGCTCTTTTTTTCATTTCAATTTTATTATTTAAATTTACGAGTAAATGAATTTAGTGTAGCACGTGACATGTTGATTGTGCATTGGAAATGAACAGCAAGGGTAGTCTATTTCAGCTGGAAACATAAATTTTAAGTCATAAATCTGATAATTCAGTTTTAACCTTGTTATCACATCCATGTCGACCTATTTTTATATTTTACTCCCTCCGTCCCAAAATTCTTGTCCAATTTGTTTTTTGCACGGTTTTTAAGGAGAGTTGTTAGTTGTGTGTAGATTTGTATAAAATTGTGGGTCCCACAAAAAAGTTGTGTGTAATAATTTACTAAAAAAGGAAAGTGGACAAGAATTTTGGGACAATCCAAAATGGAATAGCGGACAAGAATTTTGGGACGGAGGGAGTAGTTGTTTACTCTTATTATTGTAGTTTTGTAGGTTTCATACATTTTGACATAAGAAACTGGTGGATTTCGGGCCAACATGAAGAAGATGGGGAAATTAGAGTTCAGAAACAATAAAGTTGGGAAAATACATATCAAATGGGTCTAACATATTTAGGAGGTGTTTGCAATAACTTAAATTTTTGAACTTATTATTTAATTTACGAAAAAGTCAATATTTAGTGTTGCAACCGCTTATAAGTTGCAAAATTTTCTAAATTTAATGTAAATAAATAGAAGTTGTTAAGTTGGGTTGAATCAACTTCTTCTTCAATTTAATGACATATTTATAATTTTGAATAAGTTTGACACATTAATTTTAAATTTCAAAATAACATACTACAATATAAAATTTGCAAATACTATTATTCCAACTTTTTCTGCTTTTAAGCAGTATTTGCGAACTCCCACAAATTCTCTAAATTACAACTTTTATCAACTTCTCAAATAAATAACTTAAAAAACAGTTTAAGCTATTGCAAACATCCCTTAGAATCCAACCTCCACCGTCCAAAATATATCTTGGTGTGTAACGAACAATATGGTTTAAGTTTCGTTACTATTCGATGGCTAACAAATGAGATATGATGATTTTTCCAAGAGTGGTTACTGTAAGAAATTGTCACCATGGCAAACACTATTTTCCATCAAGAAGCCGAGTATAGTGGGTTACACCTTGTTATCACATCCCTTTCGACCTATTTTTATCCGTATTTTTGTAGTTTTCCCATAAAAGGGTTGATTTTGGGCCAAGTTGAAGAAGTTCGGGAAATTAGAGTTCGAAAATAGTGAAGTTGGCGAAAACATGTATGTGACGGTTCTAACGTACTTAGAATCCAACCACCACGACCCAAAACCTATCTTGATGTGTTAAGAACAATATGGTTTAAGTTTTGTTACTATTCGGTGGCTAATAAAAACGATATGACGATTTTTGTAAAAGTAGTCGCGTAGGAAATAGCCACCATGGTGAACACTATTTGCCAGCTAGGTGAAATCGTGATGTTGAACTAAGAAGCTGAGTACAGTAGGTTATCAACTCTGTAAAAACTGAAAATTCACGATAACGGGCTCTCCAAACTCTAATGTAGGGAATAACAGAATTCACTAATTTCAAAACTAATCATGTTTTCTTAATTCTCGCATATTTGCCACCGGCGCGCGATTCCGCTCCATCCTAGCACTATACATACTTTTTTGACCTAGAGCTAAAGAGCCTTTCATTCTCTACTCATTCCACACCTAGGATAGAATCTCTCTCTACCTCACCAATATCTCCTTTTTGATGAAACACCAGATCTATAAAGAACAAATTAATCGCAAACAGAATATGGGAAAACAGAGTAAGAGAGCTTTGAAAGAGAAGCGGAAAATTTTCATTGATAGAAACTTGTTATATGTTTACAAACTGTACAACCAAGGAATATATATACACTCTTACTGGTATGTAACCGCTAATCTAACTGATGTGTAACAACTTATCTAACTAATTCAAATTCAACTAGAACACGTCTCTTAACAGCCATGCATGCGTCTCTAAACCGCCATGCATACAGTTAGGGGTGTAACGGTTTGGTTCGGTTCAGTTTCTTATGCATTTTAGGAACCGAACCAAACACATAGGAATGATTCGGTTCGGTTCGGTTCGATGTATTTTTAAATATCAGAACCGAACTGAACCGAACCGCTTATAAATGGTTTGGTTCGGTTCGGTTTACCGGTTCACCTTTTTATTTATTTATTTATTTTTTAAATTCTAAATAATGCAAGAATAATAGTTTATAGGATGTCACTCGTTCCAAACTCATAAGTATAGAGTTGTTACTCATTTCTCTTCCTTTGTATAGATTAGAATTGATATTAACTTAAATCTAATATCTAAATCCAATAACATTCTCATATAATAAAGACAAATATTAAATAAAAAAATAAAAAATAAGATATTGGTTCGGTTCGGTTCGAACCGTTCAAAAATTCTTGAAACCGCGAACCGAACTGAATGTAAACGGTTCCTAAAAAAATAAACCGAACCAAACCGCGAAGCCGAACCGAACCACATTTTTCGGTTTGGTTCGGTTCGGTTTGATCGGTTTTGTGGTTCGGAGCGGAACCACTTACACCCCTACATACAGTGGTCACGTGGGAGCAGCATCAAGGTGTGTGGACCGTTGATTACCTTGCTGCATGTTGTCTTTATCAACGGTGGATGAGAGAGATCTGAGAGATGAATCACAAGACCCCCCCCCCCAAGTGGAGAGTACAGGTTTTGTACTCGCAACTTGGAAAGAAGGTAGGTAAAGGAAGGACGGCCTAACGGTTTTGTGAGAACATCAGCAAGTTGATTGTATGAAGGAACATAGAGGAGATAGAGAAGTCTAGACTAAATGTGCTCACGGATGAAGTGGCAATCAATTTGTATGTGTTTGGTGCGTTCATGATGCACCGGGTTGGTAGCAAGTGCAATAGCTGACTTGCTCTCTAAAAACAATGTAGCATTAGTAAGTGGATGACCAAGATCAGCGAATACCTTTAAGAGCCAAAAAACTTCAGCGGAGGCTGAAGCAAGGGCTCGATATTCAGCTTCAGCTGAACATCGTGAGACAGTGGCCTGCTTCTTAGAACGCCAGGAAATTAAAGAATCTCCAAGGAACATGCAATAACCCGTGACTGATCTACGTGTATCAATGCAGCTAGCCCAATCTGAGTCGCTGAATCCCTTGAGATGAAGATCAGAGGTGGATGAATACAATAGCCCTTGGCCAATACTACCCTTAAGATACCGTAGCACACGATGAGCAACGTTCAAGTGAGAATGCCCTGGTCTATGCATGAATTGAGCAAGAGTATTGACAACAAAGGTTATATCAGGGCGAGTGACAGTAAGGTACATTAACTTCCCAATTAGACGCCGGTATGGGGAAGCATCACTGAGATAGTTATCATCATGAGTGCTAATCTTGAGCTTGGTATCCATAGGAAAAGCAGCAGGTTTGCAGTTTGCATAGCCTTCCTGCTCTAGCAAATCCAAAACATATTTGCGTTGGCAAAGAGAATTCCTTGAGAAGAACGAGCAACCTCTAAGCCTAGAAAATACTTCAGTCTGCCAAGATCCTTGATCTTGAAGGAGGTATCCAAAAACTATTTCACTCGATTAACTTCAGCCATGTTATCACTAGCAAGCAGAATATCATCCACGTAAACAAGCAGAATAACAGTGTAGGAAGAAGTATGAATGGTGAACAAGGAATAATCTGAGGTTGATTGTGAAAAGCCATAACACTTCAAAGCATTAGAGAGCTTAGAAAACCATTGTCTGCTGGCCTGCTTGAGAACATATAAACTCTTGAGAAGACGACATACTTTCCCTGCTCCAGCTTTGTCAAAACCTTGAGGCACTTGCATGTTAACTTCTTCATGCAAATCCCCATGGAGAAAAGCGTTGTTGACATCAAGTTGTTCAAGAATCCAACCTTTAGCTGCTGCTAAGGCTAGAAGACTGCGAACTGTAGTAAGTTTAGCAACGGGGGAAAAGGTATCACTACAATCCAAACCTTCTTGTTGGGTGTACCCTTTGCAACCAAGCGAGCCTTGTATCTTTCCAGGGAGCCATCAACGTGATACTTTACTTTGTAGACCCATTTACAGCCGATAGGAACCTTTCCTGCAGGAAGGTCAGTGAGAATCCAGGTTTTATTTGCTTCAAGGACTTGGATTTCAGAGGACATGGCTGCTCTCCAATGAGGATTAGGTACAACTTCAGAGTAAGTTTTACGCTCAGGAATAGAAAGGAGGGAAACAGAATAAGCATGTTGGGAAAGAGAGACATGAGAATATGAAATGTATTTAGAGATAGGATGAGGATTAGTACCTGAGGCCTTGGAGACAGTAGGATGTGGCATAGCTAAAAGACTACTGCAGCAGGCATAATCTTTCAGATGAAGAGGATGTTGTTTATTGCACATGGAATGTCTAGGAACAACAGGAGCTGAAGGAATAGAGGAGCTAGAAGAAGAAGGATTGTCAGATGTAAAGGAAGATGAAGAAGAGGGAGATGAATCACAAGAAGTATGGACAGGAGGGGGAACATCAGAAGGATCAGAAATGGCAGAAGAGAGAGGAGGATCAGGGAGATCAGGAAGAGGGGTTGGCAATGAAGGAGAAGGAGATGTGGAGGGAGTAGGAAGAGAAGTAATGGTGGAAAATGGGAAGATGGACTCATGAAAAATAACATCTCTAGAAACAAGGGATTACTGTGTAAGATCATACAATTTGTAACCTTTTGATGTGGTGGAATAGCCTAGAAAAACACATCTGCGGGCGCGAGGGTCAAACTTGTTCCTATGATGGACAAGATTTCTTGCAAAACAGAGGCAGCCAAACACCCTTAGAAGAGTATAGTCAGGAGGGTGGGAGTATAGGACTTCAAAGGGACTTTTGTTATGTAGAACAGGTGTAGGTATGCAATTCAGAATATGAGTGGCAGTAAGAATACAACTCCCCAAAAGGTAAGAGGAAGGCTGGATTGGAACCTCAATGCTTGAGCAATTTTTAAAAGACTCTGATGTCTGCGCTCCACTACCCCATTTTGCTGAGGAGTGTAGACACAACTGGTTTGTTGTATTATACCATGAAGATCATAGAAATTGGGAATAAGGAACTCAGAACCATTATCAGCTCTGATGATCTTGATGAGAGCTGAAAATTGTGTTAAGATAAGCTTATGAAAATGTATGAGAAGTGTTGTTGTGTCAGACTTATGCTTCATGAGACAACACCATGTCATCCGTGTAAAGTCATCTACAATGGTAAGGAAGTATTGGAAACCCTCATAAGTGGGAACAGAAAAAGGGCCCCAAACATCACAATGAATAAGCTCAAAAGGAGATGTAGATTTTACTGAACTCTGATTAAAAGGTTTTCTATGGAATTTTGCAAGAGGACAAATGGTACAAGAACTTTCTACACTTCTATCTGTGGGTAAAGAGTTAATAAGTGACATTCTAGAAAAGGAAATATGACCTAATCTAGAGTGCCAAGTATGAGATGAAACTGTTGCAGCACTGGAAGCAGTGGCAGTGGTGTTTGGAGTTGATGTAGAATGAATGAGAAACAAGCCTTGGTCAATCTTGGCTATGCCAATCCTCTGCCCCTGCTTGTGATCCTGTATGGAGCAAGCACCAAAAGCAAAATTAAGTGCCAAAGGTGTAGTTGTAATTAAGCGGCTGACTGATATGAGATTTACATTGAAACTAGGGACACAAAGAACAGGACGAAGAACAGTGTTAAAAAGAGTAATAGAACCAGTGTGGGTGATAGGGATTTTATCCCCAGTAGGTAGGATAACATAACTGTCCTTTATGGGTTGAGGGTTAGATAATGATGACACATTTCCAACCATATGATCTGTCGTTCCAGTATCAATGATCCATGAACCAGGTGGAATGTTTCCAGTTACACCATTACCATAGGCAGAATAGAACAATAAGCTATTATATTACCTGAAAAGGTAGAGTCAGTAGCAAGAACAAGAGAGTGTAAAGGATCAGAAGACTGAGAGAGGTTTTGAATAAGGCTCAACAAGTGATTGTATTGAGGAACTTGGATTCTCAGAGACTTCATGTGGGGCAGAAACCATATGAGCAGTAGAATAGGTCTGATTTGAAGTATTAGAGGATGATCCATAACGAGATTTGAACTGATATACAGGAGGGAATCCATGCAATTTATAACACTTTTCCTTGATATGTCCTATCTTTCCACAATAAGAACAGATAGGCCCCTCACGTTTTGTACTAGTACCTCTGAAATTAGGTGGTTTAAAAGATCCACCGGATTGCTGGTGTAAAGCAGAACCTCAAAACTAGAACCATCATTACTAGTGCCTTGACTAGCCTGAGGATGTTGAACAGCCATAGCAATGGACTCATTGGTTGCAGAAACAGATGTAGTAAGACTTTTTTGTTTTTCATCTTGTAAAACCAAGCTATAAATGTCTTTAGAGAGGGAAAATGATTCATGACCAAAATATGACCTCTAATGGATGAATAAACATCATTGAGGCTCATCAAGAACTTGATCGCCATGCTTCGTTCTTCATGAATAACTAGCGTACTAAGACAATTGTAGGTGCAGTTTTTCATGGCACCACAAGAACAACTACGAGTAGGATTATACTGATGTAATTCCTTCCATAATAAATCCAGTTTATTGTAGTATGTGGTGACTGTATGATTACCTTGAGCAGTAGTATAGATTTCCTTCTGTAGTTCGAAGATCCTTGGGAAGTTATCTTGACCATATCTATGGCGAAGTATGTTCCACATATCTGCTGAGGTATCAGCATATAAAATGTATGGTGTAATTTCCTTAGAGCAGGAGTTGAGGATCCATGATTGAATCATGAAGTTGCAGCGTTGCCAAGCCACATAATCTTCATCGTCTTCATCGGGAATGGATTCTGGATTCAAAATCATATGAAGCTTATTTTTCGCTCCAAGGGCAATTCTGAGAGATCGACACCAGGAATGATAATTGTTGCCATCTAATGGTGGATTCACTAAGATAGCGGAAGGATTCTCACTTTGACTGATGAAATAGGGACTACTTTCTTCAGATCTCGGCATGCCGAAGAATAGAAAAGAAAATGGAGGTAAGAGGCAAATCCAATCAAATACCAAGAGAAATTCAACAAATCAACAGGAAGCGAAGCAGAGACGATCACAAGATTGCTCTGATACCATGATGAAACACCAGATCTATAAAGAACAAATTAATTGCGAACAAAATAAGGGAAAACAGAGTAAGAGAGCTTTGAAAGAGAAGCGGAAAATTTTCATTGATAGAAACTTGTTATATGTTTACAAATTGTACAACCAAGGAATATATATACACTCTTACTGGTATGTAACATCTAATCTAACTGATGTCTAACAACTTATCTAACTAATTCAAATTCAACTAGAACACGTCTCTTAACTGCCATGCATGTGTCTCTCAACCGCCATGCATACACTGGTCATGTGGGAGCAGCATCAAGGTGTGTGGACCGTTGATTACCTTGCTGGATGTTGTCTTTATCAACGGTGGAGGAGAGAGATCTGAGAGATGAATCACAAGACTTTTCTCCTATTCTCTGTTATTGGGAGAGAAATCACCTTGATTCTCGACCCGTTTGAGAAAGAACATTCAAATGGAGCCAATTTTTCACTAAAAGATCCAGCACGGAGGAGGATTCAACAAAATATCTTTCAATTGCCGGATTATGTCACTTACCATGGATTAATTCTCTATTTCCTAAACTTTTGCTTGTTATGAGTAGCTAAATCCCCTAGTGGATTTTTAGTTGGATCTAGGTTTTCTTGACTCTTTTTATGCTCATAAATGAATTTCAATGATTAAGTTGATGGATTTTGGTTATTGATCTTATTAATGACTTCTATGCATAAGCGCAAATATTATTGAGAAACATTGAGTGCATTAGATAGAATTGATGGAAGGATTGTATCTTAGGATCGTACTATGACTCGATCTGCTTGATTTTAAAAAGATCTTCTAGACTATTCCCGATGCCCTTGCTTCAGCTCAGGCTGGATAAGGACTCCAAAAGGCAAACTCAATTTTCTCCCATTTTCTCTCTCTCTCTTGTTTTTTGTTTATCTTAAGGTGTAGAATGAGATAATTGAATCCCATATAAATAGATAATAATAAAGGACTTATAATTAAATACTTTAATCATCTATTTATTAAGCAAGTAATTAATTATCAATAGAGTGATTAATAATTATCTTTTTAATTGCAAATAACTAATTTCTATTATTAAATAATGTATTAAATAAATATATTTATTAACCTTATGCGGGTAGAAAATCTCATACGTTACTAGGCTATTAATTTAGACCAGCATAGGGATCAAATACAAGAAGTAATGTCTCAAATTAATCAGTTTTAATACTCAGCCCACAACTTAATTAATTAATATGAATGAACCAATTCAGAGTTTTGGACTTCTGGGTTTCCTTCGATTATGGTATTTTCGGAGTGCAAAAAACTAATATAGTTGGCTCTACTTATGTAGTGCACAGTTGATAGAGATCCCATCGGTGGCCAAAATGGACCTAAACGTCCTACCACTACATGAAGCATATTTACAATAAATTTCATAGTTGGGTGGAAGTGAAAATGAATCTTCGATTGTTGATAAGAGATTGAATGAAAATCCCATATAGAAGAAGACTTGTTTGCACCTCGTCTCTATTAATAAAACAAATTTTGGATATCGACAATATGTTTCAGTGACATATCAATCAGAACTGCATAAAGCGAGTAAAGTCACTCTCATGAGCGGGACATGAGTGAAACTTCTGATTTCAATGAGACATTATTCATTTTCAATTTATTAAATCACAGAGCCGGACCTTATCAAGATGTGGCTAGGACTTTCACCAGGATTACCTTTTTATTCGGTCTACAAAATAAGACTGTGAGTTTGACTATTGGAGCTTACCGGACCGTACACAGACTTCAACAATGTCTAAACATTATAGATTTCATTGAATAACCCAATCATTACTGCATAATAACATGAAGGTTCGATCACTAATCATTGGCATCAGACTTGCATTTCTAAAAAGTGCAAACTAATTTGTAATTCTAATTATTATGTGTATAGTTTAAGAAAATTAGTTATATTTACCTTTTTTTTAAGAAACTTGACTACTACAGAAACCACAACCCAAAATTCGATATAATATCAAATTGATAACGATTTGATTAAAAAAAAACACTTAAATACATTGGATCTTGAAGCGTAGGGAGAGAGAAAGTATTTGACATAATGATAAATAAATCTTTTTATTCAGTTTTAAAAATTATTGAAATAACTTATTGTCATATATTTATCACCTAAAAAAGATAAATGCTCAAAATAATAGATAAGGTTGTTACAAAATGCAATTAAAACTAAAGTGTTGGTCCGGAGACGAGTATAAGGTGTAGAGGGGGGGGGAGAATACACCTGAGTCCAAGTTTTTCCTCTAGCGCGAAAGTCAGTCATATACTGAGTTTGCTACTGAACGGATTCAGTTGTCAGTTAAACCTTTTGATCGTGAGGCAGAGTGATTCAGCGACTGAACTCTTTCTACTGACTGATGTCAGTACTTAGAAATTCAATAGAAGAATATTGTGCGAAATAGTGTAGGTCCGGTTTTAGATCATCTTTTTGAAAAAGTTTTATGCAAACCAAGTTAGTTTTGGCTAGTACACTTTTAAAGCTCTTTTACTGAAATAATGATTGTGCAAGTAGTTGAAACATAGATGCAATAAAATAGTAAATGACACGAGCAGTTTTTAACGTGGTTCGGATACGAAAGATCCTACATCCACGGTCCTGCAGAACAAGAGCTCTTGTTGATTAATCTGAGCAAGCCTCAGCAAGGTTTCTGTGCACTGGACACAACCTTCTAAGTTATAGTCCTTAGCGACTTTACAGAATCAAACCGAAGTTTGAAGGGGTTTTGTCTCCAACAATGAAGGAGTTCTTCTAATGAGAACGATTCACCAAAAGTGAACTCCTTCGAAGGTGGTAAGCTTAAGATATTACAATGAAGGCTTATAAAAGAGATCGGAGAATAACTCTAGAGAGAAGAACTACAAGGATATCTCTAGTATTTTTAGTTCTTCGCTGGATGTAACCGTGAGTTTGCTAGAGTGCTTGAGAGGTATTCGTGAGCTTCAAAGCGTATCTATTCCCGTTGGTTCGTGTTGTGAACGTTGGTCTCTTGTGGACGATCTCTTAATATAGTTGTGACCCATGCATAGATCCGTTGGAGAGGACCATGCTACGTGTCACAAGACTCCAAGGAAAACGACCATATAATTTTGAATGTCGCAGCATAGTGGCTGGCTTTGTGTGCATGACAGCAGCTTTTGTGTCAGAGCAGGTAAGCTTCACTTGCTTCTCATTGGTCGAGGTGTGGCGGTAGGTGATACTTATCAGACAGCAGTCTTCTAGCTGAGTTGACTTCCTCTGAACCTCGGACATAAGTATCCTCTGCTGACATCCGACTGATAAAGGTCAGGCTATCAATTATTCTCGTACTGTTTGCAACTGAGTTGCAGCTCTATTCAGTAGATCAAGATTGATCCAACTGAGTCTTCTATCTGAGTCGGCTGAAGAGTGACCTACTATTGCGTGCTTTTAGCTTCTGACTTAAAGACAATCAACTGAGCTCTTCTCCCATTCAGTAGATCAAGGATGATCGTACTGAGTCTTCTGTATGAGTTGGCTGAAGAGTGATCTTCTACAAGTGCTTCCAACTACTGACTCTGAAGAGTACTGAGCTCTACTGAACCGATGACTCGGGGTTCTGGAACTCTAACTTCTCTACTGAAGTTCAGTCCAACAATTTACCCCTCACATCAACACAGGTCTAGCCTATTACATCATGATGGTTCATCACACACTCATGGGTTTTGGGATCTTCAATTCCTCATGACAATACAAATAAGCATCGCTACAATTTCCCCCAAACGATCACTGACTCATATAATATACAGAAACATCTACTGAGTCATATCCTATGTATCCCCCTAACAATGGTCTCCTCTACCACTGAATCATATCCATACAATTTCCCCCTAATTGATGATGTCAAAACCACTTAACCACTGAAACTACTAACCACAAATCTCAGTTATAAATGACTGAAAGAAGTACAACTTAGGCTAACAACTTTCTCCTCAGCAATTTATTTCGCTGTAGCTTAGGAGCTTTCTTCTACAGCCTTTCAGACAATGGTAGACTGTCAGTATCAGTCTCTTCAGCAGACTTAGAAGCAGATTCTTTAGTAGGCTTTTCAATATGCTTATGCTGAGTCTTTTTAGGAGGTGTTGGCTTCAGTTGAGCTTTCTTCCGTTGAGCCTGAGTCTTCGACTGTCTTGCCAAATGGACTTTTTGCTTTCACTTCAGTTTGGCCTCTTCTTCCATTCTGGCTTCCTGGTCCAGTTGAGCCTGTAGTTGTTGAGCCATGAGTTCATCATACGCCTCTTGTTCTTTCCTCGTTTTGAATTTAAGCGATGGAGGGGGAGAGCTTTCAGTTGCAATCTCTTTGCCAAGCCTCTTTGGCGGAATATGCTCTGTCCCCTCGATGAACTCGGCTACTGTTGGGATTTTGTATACTGGAAGCAAGTTTTATGCTTGTATACAATGTGTTTTTGTCCTTACCATTATTTTATTCTCCTATCTGATAAATATATATATTTGCACATGTAATCCTTTATCTTGTGTAAAAGTTAGATTTGTGTAGTGTGTCGGGTATCACAGAAGACTATACAAATTGGTTGAACTGACAAGATATAAACAGTTATCACAGCTGAGATAACTTAAGGATAAGTTATCGTTTTAAGCTGCAATTTAGATAAGAAGTGACTTGTCTTGGCTGCTTGTCTTTACTGGTACACTTAAGGTGGTGTATTGATGGATCACAGTGAGATGTGTTCTCCTACACTGACCTTAGTGGAGAACCAATATCTCGGTGACTTAGTTGGTCTTAAGCTTGGTAAGACTTCAGTTGAGTACATTTGACTATCTATCAGTTTGACCTACTATAATGAACGTCATCGCAATCGGATCTACGTATCTTGGGTGTTATTACTTATTTGTGGCTCAGGTTGGTTGTCTGTGTCTTGCAATTGTATCCTCGTAAAATGGGTTGATAATATCTCCTGAGGAACTCGTAAGGATTAACACACTAAACCCGGCCAGTTGATTAAGTTCAGGTGTGGTAATGAGGTCGAGTGGTACTACTCATGAACATAATAAGATGTTAATTAATTTAAGCTATCAGTGAGCTTAATTAACTAACGGATATTTCTATCTTAAATATGGGGATCCATTAAGTCTAAAATACAAGCTCTTGCTCAATTTGGGATAAAGGGGTAAGTCAGCACATATTCTCTAGTGGAATGAATCTGTATTTATTAATTAATTTTTCTCTGGGCAGAGCATAGATAATTAATTAATTTGAGGCCCAGCTTTATTTCTTATATTAGATCCCTGATCTGGCCCAATTAGTTGTCTAGTTATTTATTGTCTCTCGGAAATCATTATGAATAGATTAATGCATTTTGTGTTATTTAATAATGTTATTTATCTGGAATTAATTGGCTGAGCCAATTAATTGATAAATATTAGTAGCCCAATAGATTAATTAATTATATTATGGGCTAATTTTTAAGAAGCTCATTAGGGATATAATTAAATTAATGGGCTACAAATATTAATATAATATTGACTCTTAAAGCCTATATATATTAGTATTCTGTTCATAATCAGCATACACACATATTCTTATACACGTTCATACACGTCTACGAGAGAGAGAGAGAGAGAGAGAGAGAGAGAGAGAGAGAGAGAGAGAGAGAGAGAGAGAGAGAGAGAGAGAGACATAAATCTTAATTTTCTTCAGTTCTCTGACGATCCAGAGGGAGAAAAAGGTCGGGACACAAACCAAAAGATCTGAACAAGAGCAACAATCAAAGTGACTACAACATATGTGGAGGAAGGTACAATTATTTCCTTCAATTGGAATTAGAGCGAGGTTTAGGCTCTGATTGTTGCTTTTAGGAGCACGTTTATGGTTTTTACGTTATCGGGCTATTTTCGTGTTTGGGGCGGCCTACGAGCCACTGTTTTGACCCCGTTGTGACTTTTTTCTCATGAGAAAATCCACGAGTAGATGATAGGACCTATTTGTTATGTATTTGTACTATTTCTGTACTATAATTTTTTTTCGGGAGGCACGAAAATCGAGGAGGAGAAGAAATCCCCAATGTAGCCAAAACCCTAGTTTTCTAGGGTTCCGCTGCCACTTGCAGCGGCGAGTGGCTGCGCCATCGGTCCCTTCTGACCAAGAGGCTTGCGTCGTTTGGTTCGTCTTGTCACGAGCTTTGCATCAAGGTCATAACGGGTTATCCGATCCTCGATGCGACCAGAATCGACGTCGGAAATTTGTTGCTCAATATGAAATCTTTCCAGCGAAAAATTCGAAATTGAGGGAAATTGATAAACGATTTTGGCCGGAATCTATTCATGGTGACCGAAACTCCGTCCAATGATCCTTTCCCCTAACTCAATTGAGCGAATCGCAGATCGGAAAGATGCAATTTCTGGCGACAGAGTTCGCCGACGAGGAGATGCGGAATTGTGCAGCTCCAGGTCGTAACAGTGGCAATTGGCGGCTGTTCTTCACAGCTGAGATGTGCTTATGATGTCTGGAGGAAAGATGGACGTCGGAGACGTCCGGAAGTGGCGGTGGGAGGCGGCAGCGGCCGTAAGCAGGCGGGAGGCGTGATAGTGCGCATCTGTGCGTGCTTCAAGCGGTGCTCGTCGCAATTCCGACGACGGCGCTATCCGAGGAAGAGCGGCAAGGCCGCGGACTACCCCCCCTTGACGACGGTGGGCTGCGGCGCGGCCAGCGGCGGCAGGAGCTTGAAGATGAAGGGTTGGCGTCAGCCCTTGCTTAGTGGATGTGTTGGGATAATGTGGCTGCCACGAAGATGAAGGTCTGGCGTCAGCCTTGCTTACTGGATGTGTTGGGATAATGTGGATGCCACGAGTTCGACACGTGGTAATCACCCTGCTGACGTGGCGCTGATGTAGATTCATAGCAGTTTTCGATGCAGTTTTCAGATTTATAGATTTTGAAGAGCTGTATTTGTTCAGGGTATGTAATAGATAGGAATTATCTATTTGTTTTTAGACCGATAACGACGTTTTAAATTTTCTATTTTCGCGTTTATTTATTCTTATGCTTTACCATGCGATTATGGCCTCGTTTTGTTCGCAGGAAAGTAAATTTGTCAGGGAATATGATTATGCGGAATATAATTTCAGGGAAAGTGATGGAGGAAAGTAAAGTAGTCAGGAAAATGATTCTACGTAATATGATTATGAGAAAACTAGTTTACTTACATGTGTTTGGGAAGTACAAGAAAATTATCTTTGGAATTTGAATTTTCTTAGTTTTAAATTCAGAAAAATGTTCCATATTTTTTAAAAATCATTTAATATTTCTTATAATAAATTAATAAAGAGAATACCTATACAAACTAGAAAATTTACAAAAACCGTAATAATTATAATTTGAAAAAGAAATAGCATAGCATTAAAAATAAAAAAAAATCAGGTCATGTACTAAACGGTAAAAACGAATAAGTTCTAATTAGAAAACATTACGCAAACTAAAGAGCAAACAAATAATTTTAAACTAATTCCAAAGAAATTCTAATGGAAATTTCTCCTTCTGAGCATCGCCATCAAGTGGGAAAAAGTAATCCAATAAATCTGAATCTCGAACAAGTTTCATTGCAGCAACATATTTTTTAGAATCTGGTAAAATCTCGATTTTTTGCAATTCCTTATTAAGCTTGCAACAATTTTCCATCTTCTGTTGATCGACTCCACCAAAGCTTTCAACAAGCTTGGTCATGTGATCATCAGACTTAGCCATATAAGCAATAAGTGAATCGGTCATGCGCTCCAAGCTAACAACCAAACCATCTGTACTTCTCCTCGTCTTCCGTTCATAACTCTTTGAATCGCCTTCCTCCATTTAGATTTTGTTCTCTTTCTAAGTCATCAACCACATCAATTGGAGTTTCAGCATGTATCCCAGTAGCTCTATTCTTGCCCCAAACAAGTGTTAATTCATCATAATAAGGAAATGACTTTTTTGACTTTTTTCTCATGAAAGTGCAATCCAAATGACTCTGCATAAACATAATACATATTATTTCATGATAATACCGAAAATTAGAAGTATAAAATAAAATTAATAAACTTTGAATAATAATATAATAATTTTTACCTTCAAATAATCATCCCACACATCAGCACTTGCAGTAACACATTTTTTGTCATCATCCCAACCAAAACCGCTTAATTCTCCATTTGTTCGCACATCATAGATAGCATGATATTGTTTTTTCAATAACTTACAACGAGATTCGATATGTGGTTTTTCTTTAAGATCATGGCCCGATAGCTTTTTCTTCAGCATTCTTTCTAGCTCTTTCTGATAGCCTTTTTTCAAACCACTTCACTTTCACCATCCCAGTTCCCGCTTCTTTTCAACTCAACCATTGATTCTACTAGCTTTTTATCTTCTTCAATACTCCATATATGACTATCTCCTTTAACACGACGAGACATCTAGATCAATAAACAATCAAACTATTAAAAGGAGTTACCAAATATACAATTCAATGATATAGAAGTTCATGCAGAAACGAAATATTCAAAGAATAAACTGGTTTTACTAAAGTTGAACTAGAAGTTGTATAATATACCATTAGAAAGTTATCGAAGTCTAGTTTCCAACCAAAAAAACGGAGCTAAAAAATATTAACTATACAAAAAGTTATGGTCTTTTAACTAGAGACTACCAACTGCATATCTAGACGGGAATGAAGAAAAGCTCACACACTAATAAAAAAAATAATTGGAATCTACCTTAAACATCATGTCTACTTTGCATCCATTCGTTAAACATTTGGTTAGCTAAATTATATCTTCAATCTGTCCACTCTTGAGTTGGTTCAACTGAAGTAATTAGGTCTCCATCTAATACAACAGTCTCTTCTTCGTTCTGATTATTGTTGGTGTAACAAACTTCAATAAGATCAACAGTCATATTTTGTCTAATGTGGTTCTGAAGTAGACAACACGCCATTATGATTCTTCCTTGTAGCTTGATTGGATAGAAATTTGAATTTCTAATTATATCCCACCGCATCTTAAGCATTCCATAGCATCTCTCAATGACATTGTAGGTATTACAAACTGCTATTACAAGTAAACTGTTAAATAACAAAAGAAAATAAACAACACAAGAACCGTCGAGTCGAGGGAGTTCTCTCTCCGCAAGATGAAAAACGCCCCGGTAGTGCTCTCGGTTTTGGCGTTTTGTCCCCAAAGATGAAACGACGACGTCTCGAGGATTGCAGCACCGCAGGATCTTCGAGCTCCGACGAACAGGACTTTCCGGCGAGGACAGGCTGCTGGAGACTTGAGCTAGGAAGAGCTAAGTATGCAGCTAAGATGATTTCAGTGTTGGTGTGTTGAGAATGAAATGCAACCGGCCCGTTTATAGGCGGTTCCACCCAGTGTTGATTGCGGGAATAACTCCCGCCACTAAGGCGGCGCCGATTACGGGGAGTGGAGACATGGAAGGTTGGGAGTTCAAGCAGCCACACCTCCGGATCCTTCCAAAAGCACTCGCTTGGGTGTGGCAGGTGCACGGCACCACGGAGAGGAATCCAGGTGCGGCCGGTCCATCGCACCGCCCGACCCGGCACCCGACCCGGCCGAACGACCCGACGGACCACCCAAAGGACCAATTGCCAAGATCCAAGTCTAAGTCCAAGTCCAAGTCCAAGTCCACGGACACGGACACGGACCGAATCGAAACCGAACCGGAGCCGGAGCCGGAGCCGGGCCGGGCCGGCGCGGGCGCGGGCGCGGGCGCGGTGCGGTGCGGCGGCGCGCCGCGCCGCTAGTGAGGCGGGTCGGCGAAAAGTGCTCGCGCAAGATGAGCATGTGTGGCCCAAGCCCACCACATGTCACTTAGTTATCTCCTACAATATTGTAGAGACTTAAATACCACACAAAACATTATTCATTAATCGATGTGGGACATGATTAATGTAATTCTCTCCAAAACCCGAGTAAGGTAAGTTTCTCCACTTTAGGTAACATCTAAGTTTTGTCCCCCCAAACTTCGAGCCACTATTTCTCACTCACCGAAAATCGGAATCGAGAAATTAAGAACACTATAATTATCTACTCGAAACGTAGATCGACGTCATATATCTCAAATCATTAATCGGATAAATATCGAGGCTCGAAAATGCGATCGAAAACGGCTGAATTATGCCCAAGTTAAATTAGCAATAAATGCTAATTAACTTTCCTTAATTTAATATATATATAACTAATATATATATATATATATATCCAAACCGATTTTTCCAACAGACATTTCTCGCAGATAAATTTTTCATATTAAAAAACTCTTCTGGGGTAGTTGGTTGATGCCCAGATATCCATTCAGTAAGATGATATCTTTGACCTCTAAAAGGTGCGATAAATCCTTTACCGTTGGTGTAGCCCCATCCACTAAATAATAATAACCAAATATTTGAAAGGAAAAAAACTAGGTATATCATTATTAAACTGTGAATAAAAATATTAGAAGCTAATAATTACGAAGGGGAAACAAAATCCGTAATTTATCCGCCAGATTCCTTCTTTATAGGAATCTTAATACATTCCTTATTTCATAAAAATTAAACCAAACATTGGAATTTAAATTTTCGGAATCATTTTACTTTCCTGAATTATCCAAACGCTGGAATTTAACAATTGGGTATAAGATTACTTTCCCAGCAATAATCCTTGCCAACCAAACGGGACCTATGTGATTAATTGCGCTTAGAAAATCATGAAAATAGGATTTACGTCATTTTTTAAAGCATGTTTATTTTTCGCGAGCACGTTTTATTATGTGCGTTTAGAAATTGCATGCTTTAGGAATTATGTGATGATGCATGATTCAAAAGAAACCGTTTGAAGAAAAAGACTAAGTAAATAATAAAATAATTAATATTTAATTAGATTCCAATCAAATTGGATATTAAATATTAATTCGGACCTCCATTAATTGGACCCTACACAAAGTGGAATAATTATATAAGTAAAAGTCCATCTGAGTGGCTTGCTTTTATATTTTTGAACCACGAGTTTTGTGAGATGGGTTTTCCAAAAGGATATTTAATTATTATTGAGTAGTGCGAGCGAAGCCTTAAACGTCCACCTGAGTGACTTACGTGCCTAGTGAATAGGAGTACTCTAGTAGATAATAATTAAATAGGATGACCAATTATATCAAATTGAATGTGGTATGGTTCGCGTAAGTATGCCAATTTCGAGAATTTGAGGTTAATTCGGTCAAATTAATGGTCAAAGCTTAGATGTCACCGTGAGTACAACTTCCTGAGAAGTCTCTTCCCTCGTATTAATATTAGTAGTGACATGGTCCAGAAATATCGGATTATTAATTCCATTCGTCTTAAGAACCTAGGCGTGGATTGGAATTAAAGAGCTAGGTATATAGCTTGGTCTAGGGGTGCACAAGTAAACGTCCACCTCAGTGGCTTACGAGTGTTATCTCTAGAGCTATTCGAGTATTTAACATCATTGGTTTTTTCAAAAGGTTACGATGATGGTTAATTACGAATTATGTGCGAACATAAGTTTCTTACATGCTTTTAATTATATTTTTCAGATATGTCTGTTCGAAAAAATTTTGAGTTTCTAAACAGTCTCACCAGCCAATCCCTAACGGGTTTAAATAATTTTACAAAGTGGAAGAGATATCTTACCGTCCCAATAAATGCTCTTGCAAGGTCCTACAAGAACTTCTGTTTTATGACCACTATGTCTAAGATTGAGATTACCCTAAGTAAGTTACTCAATTATTTAGTAGTGGTCAAAGAGGATATAGGAATGGGTAAGGGTGCTCAAGTCTTGAACATCACCAGTAGCTCAAGGAATCATTCGAAAGGCGGAAACCAGAAAAAAGAGCATAAATGGTGGACATTTCAAGAAGAGCAGTGGGAGTAAGAAGACGGTCCTTACCGGCAACATGCAAATGTCAAAGGAGAAAGGAAGGTTCTTCAAGAGTGGTAAGAAAGGACACTGGAAGAATCATAATCCAGATGTCAAGGCAATACAGAAAGAGATGTGAGTCGCTCTTGTAATTGAAACTGTTCTGCTTTCCTCTTCTACCCACGAATGGGTAGTGGATTCGGGGGCAACTGATCATGTTTGTTACACCTTCCAAGATTTCTTGCAGAAAAGGCAATTGAGCGATGGCGAGGTGGTAGTCTCAATGGGCAATGGATCGAAAGTTCCTGCAATTGCCATTGGAGATTTACATCTATCTTTTGATAGTTCTATTTTAGTATTTAAAGATGTTTTATATGTGCCTGAGTTTAGGCGAAACATAATTTCTGTTTCAAAACTCTACACCACGGATGGTTATAAATCAAGTTTTGATAGTGAAGTTTCTATCATGAAAAACGATGATTTTATCTGTGGTGGCCCATTAAACGGATCTTTATATACTATTACTTGTAAACCGCGTAATTCTGTTAATGTTGCTTCCTCATCATCAAATCCTAAGAAGAGGAAAGAGTCTTCTAAGGTAAACAAAACTTATTTGTGACACTTAAGGACTAGAAGTTTCAAGGCAAAGGGTTATAGAACCACAGAAGCATTATGTTTGATATATTCTGACTTGTGTGTGCCTATGTCTACACAAGCTCGTGGAGGGTATGAGTACTTCGTCACATTTACTAACGATTACTCGAGGTATGGATATGTTTACTTTCTTCGCGACAAGTCGGATTGCTTTGAAAACTTTAAGGAATTTAAAGTCGAAGTGGAGAAGAAGTTAGGTAAAGAAATCAAAACACTGCAATCTGATCGTGGTGGGGAATACCTGTCCAACGAGTTCAAGGACTACTTAACAGAATGTGGGATTACATCCCAGCTGACAGCACCGGGCACGCCTCAGCAGAATGGTGTGTCAGAGAGAAGGAACCGAACTCTCTTAGAGATGGTTATGAGCTATGCAACTTTGCCAGTTTCCTTTTGGGGATATGCCCTAGAGACTACAACATATTTACTGAACTGTGTGACATCCAAGTCAGTTAACACGACTCCGGTCCATTTGTGGAGCGGGGACAAGCCTAGTATGCACCATAGAAAGATTTGGGGGTGTCCTTCTTATGTGTTAAATAATAAGAGTTGGAGGCATGTTCAGAGGTTATGTTGTTTATAAGGTATCCGAAGGAAACGAATGGTGGTTATTTTTATGATCCTAAAGAACAAAAGATCGTTGTCAGCACCAACAATCGATTCTTAGAGGAAGATTATATTAGTAATCACAAGTCTCGAGTCGAGATCATCCTTGAGGAATTATAAGGTGATCGAGATCCACTCATAGAGCCAGTTGTGCAAGATAGAACTCCACGAGCAACTACACAATTTGTTAACACAACTCCTGACACTCTTCGGCGTAATGAGAGGGTGATATTTACACCTAATCGGTATATGTTCAATGGGGAGACGTCTGATCATCTCCCGGCAGATGAACAAGATACCGTGGATCTCTGGACTTACAACGATGCAGTGGGAGATGTAGATGCAGATTCTTGGCGAATTGTCATGGACTCGGAATTTAAGTCCATAACTGATATGGATGTATACGAGATCACTGAACTACCTGAGGGCGGCAAGGCTATTGGTAGTAAGTGGGTATACAAGAGAAAGAGAGGACCGAATAGAGAGATCATTGCATTTAAGGCCAGGCTAGTGGCGAAGGGTTTCACCCAGAAAGAAGGTATCGATTATGAAGAGACCTTCTCGCCCCTAGCAATGATCAAGTCCATTAGGATTCTCCTTACCATAGCAGCTTACATGAACCTAGAGATCTGGAAAATGGATGTCAAGACCGCATTCCTAAACGGTAGAGACATCTACATGAAACAACCAGATGGTTATATGAAGAAAGGCGAAGAGCATATAGTTTGGAAGCTTAAGAAGTACATTTATTGACTTAAACAAGCTTTCCGGTTATGGCACCAGCGTTTTGAAGAGGTGGTCAAATCCTATTATTTTGTATCCTCTCCTAACGAGGTGTGCGTGTACCGTATCTGTGTTAACAAATCAGTGGTGTTTCTTGCACTTTACATAGATGACATTCTTCTCATTAGCAACAATGTTGAAGTGTTATCAAACGTAAAGACGTGGTTATCCAAGCAGTTTCAAATGAAGGACTTAAGCGAAGCTGCTTACATCCTTAGGATCAAGGTTATCCGAGATCGCCAGAAAAGGATGTTAAGCTTATCACAAGCGTCCTACATGACACTGTTATTGCTCGTTTTAGCATGCAAAATGCCAAGAGAGGTTCAATACCTTTCAGACATGGCATTTTTCTATCAAAGAATCAGTGCCCTAAAACGCCTGAAGAGATAGAAAGTATGAGTCTAGTACCATATGCTTCTGCTGTCGGTAGCCTCATGTATGCAATACTTTGTACGAGACCAGATATCTCATATGCTGTAGGCATGGTCTCAAGATATCAGTCTAATCCTGGACAAGCGCACTGGACTACGGTTAAAAAATATTCTCAAGTACCTTAAACGGACTAGGGATTATAGAATTGTTTACAAGTCACACAGTGTAGTGTCTTTGGGTTATATAGACTCGGACCAGGCTGACAGAGACGAGAAGAAGTCTACCTTGGGTTATGTGTTTACCTTGGGAGGTGGAGTCATCTCATGGAAGACTGCAAATCAGAAATGTATTGCGGACTCAACTATGGAAGCAGAGTATGTGGCTGCTTCAGAAGCCTCTAAAGGGGCAGTTTGGCTCAAAAATTTCCTCTTGGATCTTGATATTGTTCTGAATTTGCCTAAAATTATCATAATTTTATTGTGATAACTTGGGGGGATTGGCATATTCCAAGGAACCCAGATCTCACAAGGTATCTAAACACATAGATAGAAACTACCACATTATACGAGAATTCGTAAATCGAAGAGACGTGGTGATTGACAAAATTGGAACTGAAGACAACATAACTAATCCTTTCACGAAGAGCTTACCACTCCCGGCTTACGAGAAGCATGTTCGTGGCTTAGGAGTGGTAGAGATGCCCCCCACTTAGGACTGTAGAAACTTTTGTATAAGTGGGAGAAGATGCAGTGATAGATAGGATAGATAGCTGAGTACTAGTTTGTACCTAGAACTGAAACATTGTATGCTAAAGTTTGCTTTAGTATAAGTGGGAGAATTGTTAGGATTTTGTATACTGGATGCAAGTTTTATGCTTTTATACAATGTGTTTTTGTCCTTACCACTATTTTATTCTCCTATCTGATAAATATATATATTTGCACATGTAATCCTTTATCTTGTATAAAAGTTAAATTTGTGTAGTGTGTCGGGTATCACAGAAGACTACACAATTTCGTTGAACTGACAAGATATAAACAGTTATCACAGCTGAGATAACTTAAGAATAAGTTGTCGTTTTAAGCTGCAATTTAGATAAGAAGTGGCTTGTCTTGGCTGCTTGTCTTTACAGGTACACTTAAGGTGGTGTATTGATGGATCACAGTGAGTTGTGTTCTCCTACACTGACCTTACTGGAGAACCAAGATCTCAGAGACTAAGCTAGTCTTAAGCTTGGTAAGACTTCAACTGAGTGCATTTGACTATCTATCAATTTGACCTACTATGGTGAACATCATCGCGACCGGGTCTACGTATCTTGGGTGTTATTAGTTATTTGTTGCTCAGCATGGTTGTCTCTATCTTGCAACTGTATCCTAGTAAAAAGGGTTGATAATATCCCCTGAGGAACTCGTAAGGATTAGTATACTAAACCCGGCCGGTTGATTAAGTTCAGGTGTGGTAATGAGGTCGAGTGGTACTACTCATGAACATAATAATATGTTAATTAATTTAAGCTGTCAGTGAGCTTAATTAACTAACGGATATTTCTATCTTAAATACGGGGATCGATTAAGTTTAAAATACAAGCTCTTGCTCAATTTGGGATAAAGGGGTAACTCAGCACATATTCTCTAGTGGAATGAATCTGTGTTTATTAATTAATTTTGCTCTGGGCAGAGCATAGATGATAATTAATTAATTTGAGGTCCAGCTTTATTTCTTATATTAGATCCCTGATCTGGCCCAATTAGTTGTGTAGTTATTTATTGTCTCTCGGAAATCATTATGAATAGATTAATGCATTTTATGTTATTTGATAATATTATTTATCTGGAATTAATTGGTTGTGTCAATTAATTGATAAATATTAGTAGCTCAATAGATTAATGAATTATATTATGGGCTAATTATGTAGAAGCCCATTAGAGATATAATTAAATTAATGGACTACAAATATTAACATAATATTGGCTCTTGAAGCATATATATATTAGTATTATGTTCTTAATCAGTATACACACTTATTCTCATACACGTTCATACACGTTTGAGAGAGAGAGAAATCTTAATTTTTAAGAGCTACTTCATCGATGTGTGCCTGAGTTTTAAGAGCTTTGGCCACACTAGATGATGCAGTTCTGTTCCTTTCATCCATCATCTTCTGGACTTCAGCCATTGCCACAGCCAGTTGCTCTGAGAATTGCTGAGCTTGAGATTCTAGCAACTTGCTGGCACTGTGTGGCTAAGTCCTGCTTCTGAGCGGTTAGAGCAGTCTCGATGATCTCCTGAATATTGGGCGTTGGAGCTTCAAAGATCTTCTTGACTTCTCCAATGAGGGCATCAATCCGCTCAGTTTGAGCTTTTGTGTACTGTGCCCACTTCAGGTGCACATCTTTAGCTAGGAGACGATTTTTGTCTCCTTAGTTTGCGCATTGCTCGGTTGATGCTCCTCGAGGATACAATAGCGATTGACTTGATCTGATATGAAGAATTACTGATCCTCTACTCAGAGGCGGCGAGTTCTTGCTGTCTCAAGGAGGACGCAACAGGGGTAGCACCAGATGCAGGAGGTGGTGGTGGTAAAACGCCCTTCTCGCTGGGAGTTCTGCCCTCAGTAGAGTCTCCCCGCTCTGCATCCTTGGGTGTTGAGTCATCATCCTGAGCAGGGTCGTCAGCTGGCAAAGGACCCTTGGTTGGGGAGGAGGCAGACTTCTGCTCAAGTAGGTAGAGAATAGCTAATCTGAAGTCCTCAAAGGAGGCAATGTCTAAGGGTTCCTCAAACCTTATCTGAGATTGAAGTTGATGCTCCTCTACCAATAGAGTGGGAACAGAGTACTGCTGGATCGTCTCTTCAAGAATATCCCAGTTAAGGAATCTTAGCAGCATTTGCGTCCTTGCCCTGAAAGCTACGTCCACTAGATCCTGATAATTGGCAATCTCAGGGATCTTTTTAGTGACTTCTGATTCAGCTCTTAGTCTGGTCAGCTGAATTGTGGTCGATAGCTCTGAAGATACCTTAGTAGTTGTTTTAGCTTCAAATTCCAACTGAGTCTCTTCAGTACTGACTATCTGGACTTTATCTATAATGGTGGCTCCTTCCATGCCTGTATCCGAGTGTCGTATGATTTCCACCTGAGGAGGGGGTGGAGAATTAGCCTTAGAAGTTTCCTTCTTTGCCAGCTTCTTTCTCTTAGGCTGTTCGTTTCGTGCAGCTCCACGAACGATGGACTTTTCAGTAGCGATCCTCGGTGTGAATTTGATTAACTTCTTGTCGAAGTATTTCATGTCTTCGAATGAAGCTTTTAAGGATACTGAGGCTTCTATCAATGCTGAAACCTTAGTCTCGTACAACAGTTTGCCTAGTGGAGATAGTCTTCTCTCTCCTGCTTCTCCCTTGACAAACTTCGGTGACTGAGCCTTCAGTTCAGAAAGGAAGAACTGAGCCCAGTTTATCTTGACTCCGTCTATTATCGCCATCATGATCTGGAGTCTAGGTTTGGACAGCTGGTCAAAAGAACCAGTCGCGCTAGTGAAGATATGGATAACAACGTAAGCCATACCTCTAAATTCTGGCAGGACCTGGCTCTTCGGAAATGCAGCCTTGAAGGTTATGTCATCCCTCCCACATAATCGCCTGATGTCGTCATGAATCTCGGCTTCTTTATATCCAGTGGGAGATATGTCGGAGTCGGGAAGGCTGAAAATAGACTTTAACCCTTCGAGAATATAGATGTACACGTGGCTCTCCTCCCACTTCTGCTGATATACCTCCTGCATCTATCTCACAGCAATAACCTAAGCGTCTGTGTCCTCCACTTGATGCATGTTGAAATAGAATTCAACGACTTATCTTGGAAGACAAGCATCGGTCGCTTCGTCAAAAGTGTCTTTAGACCAAACCCCTGAAGAGCATTGTAAATGCCCTCCGTATATGGCAGTTCTAATTTGTGGAACTCCATGGTCGGCATGAATGAGACTCTGCTATAGATGATCTCTTGGATATCGGCAGGAGTCCGAACAATGCTCGCGAGAGATGTCATTATATATAGAATCTGCAAAAAAAGTGTTAGCACTTGAAAATAGAGTAAGTTAGAATATGCAGAAAAGATATTAGAAAATTTACCGTAAATTAAGAGCTTAGACGATAATAGAAGTCTTAGAAATCAGTTTCTATATGTAGAGAAAGCAAGGCTCTTAAGATCGGAAATGGCGGATATAGATGAGAAGATGAAGCGAGAGAGATTATATGGGATTTGAATACCAAGCGGTTTTTCAGATCAACGATTCAGATTAAATCTCGCTTTATTATAGACAGTTAGGATGAGGTGACATAAAAGGAATGATTACTAAGCCGCCTATAATATCGACCTACGTAAGTTTGCAAGTTGGAGTAAGGTGAGAAGACATACATTTAATGCGCCACAGTCAGTTCTTAGGATGTCGTGCTTTTAATAAGAACAGTTTAACTGAATCCATCCTAGGAGACTTAATGGCGAGAAATTAATGCAAAGCATGCAACTGAGTATATGTTACTGGTATCAATTAAATGTTGTTGGTCCCGTGAGTGAGTTCAGGTGTAGAGGGGGGGGGGTGAATACACCTGAATCCAAATTTCTCAACTTTCGAACACGAACAAATCCTATTCGGGGAAGGTGCCGTCATCGAAATAGTTCGAAGAGACCGCACAATTGTTCTCGAATCGTGTTAAAGGCTAAAAGAGTACTGACTCAGCTGAGATCTGCTAACTGACTAGGTCAGAATTCAGTATCGATCAGTGAGAGTTCAGTGTACGGAATTGTGTAGGCCCAAATCAGTTTTATTTAGGAAAACGTTTTATACAAGTCTCAGTTCAGTAGATAAGAAGTTCATAATACTGAGACAGTTAAATCGATTTTAAATATGATGTTCAGTATGCACAGTAAAATCAATGAAACAGTAAGTAAACGACACAGATATTTTTAAAGTGGTTCGGATATCAACAATCCTACGTCCACTGTCCCGATATATCAGGAGGCTATTTATTATACTGAGTTAGTCTCAGTCAGCTTGTACACTGGAAAAAGCCGTAGCTTGGGGATTATACTGAGCAAGTCCCAGTTTACAATTCTATCAAACTTTAAGTGTTTGACAAACTTCTCCAACAATGAAGGAGTCCTTATACAATAAGGATTGGGTTCAAATGTGAACTCCTTCGTCTAAGCTATGGATATAACAAGTGAGCTTAGGGTTAGAGGGATAAGGAACGAGAATGTAGCTATCTAGAGCGACGAACAGCTGAGGGTTTGGCTATAGGTTCGTGTCCGGCCGCTTGGATACTAGAAGCTTATGTCGGTTCAGCTTGGTTCCTTTTGAGCTGGATGTAGTCTTTCGCCGGAGATAACTCGGTTGATTCTTGCGGAAGACTTAGTCGTTAATTTCGCTCGTTTGAATGCTCTGTGTGTTTCTTGCTTCTATGTGTTCTTGGATAGTGGGTGTGCTTCAAATCTTGAAAGATCCCTCTATTTATAGAGTGGAGAGAAGAATAGATCCGTTGGAGACGATCTTCTTATTTTTCCCTCTTTTGTGGTAGCAAACGGCTCTTTTGTGTAGTAGGTACAGTGTCCTTTCCCTCCTTTTACGGAAATATGTTGACTGTAGCTTTAGTAGGTGAGACGACACGTGTATGCTTGTCATTTGTCAAGGTGGATGTGGTGGTTCAGACAGAACAAACTTCGAGGCAACTGAAGTTGACTTCTCTCTTCCTCGTACTTGACAATACTGATAGCTTATCAAAAGATTTAGACAGTTCAGAAGACTGTCAGCCGATGTTGAGTCTGATTTTGTATTCAGTAGATAGACAGCTGAGAAAGGTCTACTGACAATCAGCTCTGAGTCCAGTGAACTACTCCTGCTGAGTTCAGTTCAACCGACTCTCTCGCATATCTTGCTCCCGCCGAGTCCAAGTATTCACCGAGTCTTCTACACCGGTGCCGAGGCCGATGAGCTACCGAGCGCCTTGACCGAGCAGAGTGTCTGCCGAGTCCGAACCCTCGGGAGACAAATACGAATACAAGGGAATGGTTCACCAATCGAGATAGGGTTTTGGGATCTTCAAATCTTCTCAACAACAATCTTCTCAACAGTCAGAGCACGAGGCTACCGAGCGTGATTCAAGATAGAAGATAGAATCATTTCCCACAAGTATGATCATGCCGAGGATTGAATCATCACCCAACAATTTCCCCCTATTTGATGATGCCAAAACCTATCATCTATGCTAACACTAAACGAGATAGAAACAAAAACTCCTTACAAATATTACAAGTAGGATCGGTGGAGATGTTCCATCGGTTCTAGACTATAAAGCAAACAGGGTAAACAGAACAATTTCCCCCATTGCAAACAAAACAAAGCAGCGTAAATCTATCAAAGCAATCAGCGACATGTAATAAAGAGAGTGTGTGTGCCAAAGAATCACTTCGGTGATTCCGAGTGTTAAAGCATAAA
The DNA here is from genome assembly GCA_028984105.1 of Lavandula angustifolia. Lineage (NCBI taxonomy): Eukaryota > Viridiplantae > Streptophyta > Magnoliopsida > Lamiales > Lamiaceae > Lavandula > Lavandula angustifolia. Next base: position 24,355,332 of record CM054820.1, read on the forward strand.
ACAAACACGGCCGTATAGACAACAAGTAGTTGTCGAGCCAAAAGCGGATTGTATAAATATAAGAGAAATTTAGTACGGATATACAATCTTGCTATGCTAAGAGAATAAGCTAAAGATCTAAGGAGGAGGGCCACCGAACTTCTTGATTCGTCCATGAACTCTTGAGTCCGATCTTCGTGGAGCGGCACTCCATACATCCCGTATGTGATCTTCCTTAGCTTCGAAATTCCGCAAAATCGGGCGGCTCATCTTCGCAAGTTCTTTCTTCGCTGCCGTGCTTCACTTCCGCTTCAATCGTACCATAGTGTACCGAGTCATCCCTGTCTTCTCGGAGGAGGTATGATTACGGGTCCCGAACGCCGACTTCTATACCTTCGGATATGGCTTTGTCGAGGTATGGGTAGAGTTCAGGTTCAGTAGTGAACATCCATTCCATGTAAGCTTCAATCCTTGTCTCGTTGGACCATAACCTCCGAGAAATAGTTCCTCTTGATGAACTCAATTTTTTGCATTTTCCCATCTTTGATTGAGACGAGCCGGTATCCATTCATCTTGTTCTTGGCCATCTTTGAAATTTCAGGTCACTGGCTTCCCGAATTTCCTCGTATCCGTATGGAATATCGGCTTTAGAAGGCACTCTCGGCTGGCCTCCTCTTCGATCCTTTTCATCATAGCTTCAAGGTCCGCCTTCCAAATTCTCGTCTCTGCGGCCTGAATCTGCCTCGTCTCCTCGCCTCTCGTATAGATATCTCGTTCATCGATCAAATATGGCTTCGATTTCTTCTCCTTGTGTATCAGTGGCTTGCTGAAGGGCTTCTTCTGATTCAGCAGGGGTACTAGATCTAGATTTGGATGTACCCTGCCTTTCAGTACTCTTCTGCTGATGCTCCTTTTCCTTTTCTCTATCCTCTTCATCTGTTATGATGAGCTTTCTCGGAGGCAGTCTAGCAGTTCTCTTTCCTCCTCTTGATGGGGCTTTAGTCTTTCCTTTGGCAGGCTTAGACTTTGGCTTGTTAGCTGCTTCGGCCTCTGCAATTTCTCTGGCCAGTCTCTCATCCGCAGCTATTTGGGCTTCCTCCTCAGCAGATATGTACCTTAATCTCTTTGCTGGAGGGGTTGGAATTTTAAGCTTTTGTTTGCCCTTGCCTTCTTGAACTGGTGGTGGAAGAGGAGCCTCTTCTTCTTCTGAGTCCTCCACCGCCTGTTCAGTGTACTCAGCAACCTCCTTTATAATGTCTTTGGGAGTCTGGGTTGCCTGAGTAGTCTGCTGGGGTCCTGAGCCACTTGGGCCGATTTCAGCTGTGCTCGCAGCCGAAACACCCTGGGCCTTACCCGGAGTCTGAGTTTTCTGAGACTGAGTTTTACTAATGTCAGCAATAGATTTCTTCTTCTCAGTCCCCTTCTTTCCTTCAGTAGCTGTCCCCTTCAGTAGTATAGAAGGTTTGGTAGGAGTCAGCTTCTCAGTACTCTTGTTCTTTCCTTCATTTTCTTTCTCAGTACCCTTCTTCTTTCCTTCCCCCTTTTTGGCATCATCAAGTACAGCCGGGGTTGGGATGAGTACCTTCTTCTCTAGCTTCTGATAAACAGTGGACAAGTCGTCCAGTCTGTTATGAACTTTCTCCAATGCTAGATGCAGCTCGTTCCTCTCAGATATGAGTGCGTCCTTGTATGCTGCATGAGAGAGAACGGCTTCTGACTTTAGTTCAGCTAGTTTCTCACCGATCTTGTCCTCCACGACCAGTTGAATGAGGTCTAGTTTGTTCTCCGTGGCCTGGGCTTGCTTGGTGGCCCGACTCAGTATGAGCGGACAAGGCGTTTTGAAATTGTTCAAGGAGCTTGGCCTGTCCCTCCTGAATTGTCCTTAGCTGAGTCTGAAACTGCTGTTGCTGCTGGGCCAATGCTTCAGTTATGAGAGCGGAGACATCAGGGGCAGCTGATGTAGAGATGCTGGATTTCAGCCCCTGAAGCTCAGAGTTAGTGGCCAATGCAGACTTCTTCCACACCTTGTGGACTGCCTTCGCCAATTCCCGATTTTAAATTCCTTGTGCAGTTAGAGCTTTGGCAACTGAACGGGATCTCTTGGCAGATGGGCTGGGCGCTGCCTCGTATGTCGACTCGAGCAGGAGCTGAGCAGGCTCTGCTGAGGACGAGACACCAACCGAAGGCTTCTCAGGCCCAAGGATACTGAGTGGTGCTGCTGCTTCAGTATGGGTATCCTTGTCCTGTGGATGTCCCTCATCAGGCTTTCCAGGGCCTGAATCACTAGGTGGGTCCTGACCGTCGTGGTCAGACCCATCTGAGGGCGGCGAGCCAGCTGCTTGGCGTCGATCAGCAATGATTGCAAGCATGGCTGCCCTTAGATTCTCCATCGTGTTGAGGTTCTCAGGCTCTGAATAGCCTATCTCCTCACGCAATCTCAGTTCTTCCAAGTGTAGGCTGGCGACGGGAGTAGTGTAGAACAAGGCGTTGAAGCCGAGTCCACTCCCGAAAGCGTAGGGTCATATGGAGCCTTGCTGACTTGGCTAGGACGAGCAAATCTGAATGGTCAGCAAGCTCTGGAATGAACTGGATGATCTCTCGGGAAGCTCTAGAGACGATAACTGCTGCTTCCATCCCGAGAGTCTCTTCGCAGACGCAGAATCGACTCGATATCAACGAAATCGGTCCTCGAGTCGGCGGGTGGGCGGCCGGCCGAGCGGAGGCACGAGAGAGGGCTATCCAGACGTTGGACTTCTTCGCTTTGGGCTTCAGTAGCCTCTCCCTGTTCCTCAGTGGAGACGGCTTTCTCCACTGACTTGGTCTTCTCAGATGAGGAAGACTCATCTACCAACTGTAGTGGCTGAATAGGAATCGGTTCAGTAGCCACTTCAGTAGTTGTCTCTGGTTCAGCAGGTGTATCCGGTATGGCCTTCCTTAGCCTCTTGGCTGGTGCCTTATGTGATTTAGCCGGAGGTGTCCTTTTCTTAGGAGTCGCCTGCTGAGGCTTAGATGGCTGAGCTTCTGCGGCCGGTCCTGAACCAATCTGTTGCAGAGCCGCGGACTTGTTGTGAAAACGGATTTTCTTCACATTAAAGTATTCTTTGCCATCATATGTGATTTGCTCAGCCTCGCAGAAATCCTCGATCATGACTGACAATTTAAGTCCGTAGAGAAGCTTTCTTTTTGCGGTCAGTGTTCGCGTAGCTTTGTCGAACTTGGCTGCCTGAGCCATAAATTCGCGAACAAAGAAGTCAGTCCAATTGACTTTCACGCAGTCATAGATCGCCATCATCATGTGGATCTTTGGTCGGGAGACCTGATCGAAAGAGCCATCCTGGCTCGTCAACAGCTGAGTGACGTTGTACGCCAGTGCTCTGAACTGCGGTAGCATGGCATTCTTCGGAAATGCTGCTCTGAAGGTTGTGGGCTTGCTACAGAAAACGGAGAGGTATGTGTCGACAGCGTCGTCATTGTACCCCAAGGTGCTGACACCTTCAGACGGGAGGTTGAAGCTCTTCTTCAGCGCTTGTTTAATGGACATGTGCTTCAGTATCCTCGATGCGTCGTCAATGGCGTTAACAGCGAACCTCGCCAGAATGTCTCCTCCAACTGAGTCGGAGTTCAGATATAGTTCCACCACTTGTCGAGGAAGGAAGAAGGTCGGCTTCCTCGATAGAAACTCCTCAAGGCCGGATTTCCTCAGATATGTGAAGATCTCGCCCATGTATTCGAGCTCGCACGCGTCGAACTCCATAACTAGTTCGCACCAGATACAGCCCTTGCTGACGATTTCCTCTATCTTGTCGGGAGAACTGACAGATATACCAGCCATAGTACCTGTTACAAGAAATGAATCGCATCGTTTCTTGGATAGAACAAGGCTTTGTACAATGCGATACTGAAAAATATAATAAATACATTAACAGATATAAGCATACCAATAGATAAAATTCGAGATAAGATGAGAGTGAAGTTGCAAGTAAGGATTGCGAATGCATATCTCGGATTTTTCGGAATTTGAAAGTTATGAAGTATGCTAATGGCGGTTTCAAAGATATGATCGAATATATATATCAACTATGAAGATGAACGGTTTTCGATCGAAGGCTGAACTTAAACTTGCTTTATGATATGGACGGTTAAGATTAGAAGTTAAAAATAGGCAATGATCACAAACGGCGCCTAAGTCAAAGCCAGTTGTAAAATAGCCTAAGTAGTAACTGTGAAAAGACATGCATTAAATGCGTGCAGAGTTCAGCAAGCTTATGTATGGAATGTCGTGCATTAAATGTGAGCCGTTAATAATAAAGACAAACCAAAAGATATTAATGTCATGCTTGAATCTTTGTCATAAATGCAAAGTACTGTTGTATTAAATTACTACCGAGTAGAGATACGCAAACCCGTCACCGAACATAGTAGTCACCGATACCTCGTGTAGATGGTTTCTGTCTCTACGTGCGAATGTATCGATGCGAGAGTGAACATTCCCCCTTACTTGAAATGTCTCTCTCCTCTTACCGACCGGGGTCGAGGGGTCCAACAGACCTAGCTCTACCGAAAGTTCTCCGAATCGGATTCGGCTAGAGGCTTGGTCGTATATCAGCCCGTTGCTTGTCGGTATGGATCTTCTCCATCCCGATATCCTTTTTCTCGACATGGTCACGAATGAAGTGATGTCCGATGTCCACGTGCTTGCATCTCGTGTGAAGTACAGGGTTCTGAGTGATTGCAATAGCACTGGTACTGTCGCAGAAAATCGGCACTTCATTCTGAATGACGTCATAGTCTCTCAGCTGCCGTCTCAGCCAAAGGATCTGGGCGCAACAACTTCCAGCAGCCATGTATTCCGCTTCAGGTAGTCGACGTGGCCACCGAGTGCTGTTTCTTTGAAAACCATGAGATCGGCTTGCGCCAAGGAACCGACATGTTCCCGAAGTTGATTTTCGGTCTATTCTACATCCCGCATAGTCGGCATCGAATAACCAGCTTAGTTCAATATTATCATCACTGGATACCACAAACCCATGTCAGGTGTTCCTCGTAGATAGCGAGAGAATCTTCTTTGCTGAGTCCATATGACTCTGCTTGGGATTCGCCTGAAATCGAGCACAGACACCTACAGCATAAGTTATGTTAGGACGAGTAGCTGTTAGATATAATAAAGAACCAATTATAGCACGATATTCAGTTTGGTCTCTCGATACTCCCTCTTTATCAAGATCTATCTTCATATTCGTGTTCATCGGGATCTTGATTGATTTGCCGGATGTGCAGCCGAATCTTTTGACGAGGTCTCGAGTGTATTTGCCTTGGTTGATGAACGTTCCCTTTTCAAATTGCTTGACTTGAAAACCAAGGAAGTAGTTCATTTCACCCATCATCGACATCTCGAACTAATCCTTCATCATCTTTTCAAATTGCTGACACATGATGACATTCTTTGATCCGAATATAATGTCATCCACGTAGATCTGCACAAGTAATAAGTCTTCTTCCAGTCGAATGCTGAATAGAGTGCGGTCTACTGTGCCTTTCTGAAAACCTTTCGAAGAAGAAACTCGACAGGGGTATCGTACCAAGCCCCGGGTGCTTGTTTTAACCCGTATAGAGCCTTTCCGAGTCTATATACTTGATGTCCCTGGCGAAAGCCGGGCGGTTGTTCCATATAGACTTCTTCTTTCAGGACGCCATTCGGGAACGCAGACTTCACATCCATTTGATAAACTCGAATCGTTGATGTGTTGCGTAGGCCGGGAATAGTCCGATTGCCTCCAATCTTGCAACCGGAGCGAACGTCTCATCGAAATCTATTCCTTCGGCTTGACAAGTAGCCTTTAGCCACGAGTCTTGCTTTGTTCCTTACTATAACGTTGTTTTCATCTCGCTTGTTTTTGAAGACCCATTTAGTTCCAATAACATGTTGATGCCGGGTCTCGTCTACAAGCTCCCATACTTCGTTTCTCGTGAACCGATTCGGCTCCTCCCGCATAGCAATGATCCAGTCCAAGCATCTTTCGGTGCATCCTCAATGGTCTCGAGGCTCTTGATGAGACAAGAAGCGGGAAAATAATGCGCTTTCTCCTTGACGAGAATCTGGATCTTGTCTTGACATTTGCTGAAGGATCTCCAATGATTAAATCAGCAGTGTGAGCATCGAGCCACGATCTACGATGTTTCAACTCTTCATCTGAAACTTGTTCAACACAGATAGTAGGTGAGTTAGGCATTTCGGTTGTACTATTCCGAGATTGAAGTAATTCAAGAATAACAAGAGTATGGTCTCGAGTCACCGAGTTCAGGGGCATTCAGCTCAGGAACATTACTAGACGTTCCCCCTGAGATGTTGCTCTCAGTAGTGTTGGTCTCAGTTACCTCAATGGTTTCTTCATCGACCTGAGTTACCTCAATGGTTTCTTCATTTTCCTCAGCATCTCAACAATACTGGATCTTCTCAGTTTCCTTATTCAACTTCAGATCCTGTAGCTTGCTGCTGACATCTTCAGTATTTGTCTCGTTCGATTTCCTATCCTCGGTAACAAACTTTTAAATACAACATGAGGGCTTTCCTCCACCAAAGGGTCCGATAGTTAGAAAACCTGAAGGCTTTACCGACTCTGGAGTATCCTAAGAACACTCATTGATCAGATTTGCTATTAAAGACCTTTAACTGATCTTTTCCATTATTATGGATAAAGAAAGGACAACCAAAGATATGGAAATGAGAAATAGAAGGAAATCTCACTTTCCATAATTCATATGGTTTCTTCATGTGTTCCTTTATCAGTAGTGAGCGGTTCTAAGTGTAGCAGGCCGTGTCAGTAACATCGGCCCAGAACTTCGAAGGCAATCCAGAGTCTGTTAGGAGCGTTGTTGCTTCTTCTTTTAATATTTTGTTCTTCCGTTCAGCAAGACCGTTCTGTTGGGGGTGTGCGAGCTATTGAAGTCTCGTGTTGAATCCCCTAAGTATCACAGTACTCTTTGATAATTGAGTTGAGAAATTAAGTCCCTCTATCATAGCGTATCCTCCGAATCTTGATGTCCTTTTCCTTACTGTATTTCTTCAGCAGTGTAGGTAACTCAGTCTTGACATTAGATTTGTTGGCTATGAAGATGACCCACGTATATCTTGAATAATCGTCAATAACGATAAGGGCATACTCTTGCCTCTTATAGTCACTGGAGGGACTGACCCAAATAAGTCCATGTGCAACAGCTGAAGGATTTCATTAGTGGATGGTGACAGAATAGGTGGATTGGTTAACTTTGTCTGCTTTCCCTTCATGCATACTTCACAATTTCTATCTCGGTTGAACACTTAGTTGGGCAGTCCTTTGACTTTTGAGTCCCTAGCCAGCTTGTTCATTGCATTGAAATTCAGATGACTGAGCCTTTTATGCCATAGCCACCCTGTTTTGTCACTAGACTTCGTACGGGCAAGCAAGCAAGCTTCAGGGTCGGCGGTATTCCAATTTGCAACGTAGATATTCTTGCTACGCGAACCTAATAACGCTGTTTTCCCTGTAGATCTATCAAGAACATCATAGAACCAGCGTCAAAGGTAACTCTATTAAGGTTATCACAGAATTGACTGACAGAAACGAGATTATGTTGAAGTCCTTCAACATATGTTATGTTGGGATTTTGTATACTGGAAGCATTTTTTTTGCTTGTATACAATGTGTTTTCGTCCTTACCACTATTTTATTCTCCTATCTGATAAATATGTATATTTGCACATGTTATCCTTTATATTGTATAAAAGTTAGATTTGTGTGGTGTGTCGGGTATCACAAAAGACAAGACAAATTGGTTGAACTGACAAGATATAAACAGTTATCACAGCTGAGACAACTTAAGGATAAGTTGTCGGTTTAAGCTGTACTTTAGATAAGAATTGGCTTGTCTTAGCTACTTGTCTTTACTGGTACACTTAAGATGGTGTATTGACGGATCACACTGAGATGTGTTCTCCTAACTGACCTTAGTGGAGAACCAAGATCTCGATGACTTAGCTGGTCTTAAGCTTGATAAGACTTCAGTTGAGTGCATTTGACTATCTATCACTTTGACCTACTATGGTGAACGTCATCGCGACCGGATCTACGTATCTTGGGTGCTAGTAGTCATTTGTGGCTCAGGCTGGTTGTTTGTATCTTGCAACCGTATCCTAGTAAAATGGGTTGATAATATCCCCTGAGGAACTCGAAAGGATTAGCACACTAAACCCGGCCGGTTGATTAAGTTCAGGTGTGTTAATAAGGTCGAGTGGTACTACTCAGGAATATAAGATGTTAATTAATTTAAGCTGACAGTGAGCTTAATTAATTAACGGATATTTCTATCTTAAATACGGAGATCGATTAAGTCTAAAATACAAGCCCTTGCTCAATTTGGAATAAAGGGGTAAGTCAGCACGAATTCTCTAGTGGAATGAATATGTGTTTATTAATTAATTTTGCTCTGGGCTGAGCATGGATAATTAATTAATTTGAGGCCCAGCTTTATTTCTTGTATTGGATCCCTGATCTGGCCCAATTAATTGCCTAGTTATTTATTGTCTCTCAAAAATTATTATTAATGGATTAAGGTATTTTTTACATTATTTAATAATATTATTTATCTTGAATTAATTGGCTGGGCCAATTAATTGATAAATATTAGTAGCCCAGTGGATTAATTAATTATATTATGGGCTAGTTATGTAGAAGCCCATTAGAAATATAATTAAATTAATGGGATACAAATATATTAATATTATATTGGCTTTTGAAGCCTATATATATTAGTATTCTGTTCAGAAACAGAACACACAAATTCACAAATTAAAATCACGCCGTGCGTGAGTGAAGAGAGATAGAAATTATATTTTTTCCAGTTCTCTGACCACCCAGAGGGAGAAAAAGCTCGGGACACAGATCAGAAGATCCGACACACAAGCAACAATCAGAGCTGCAACAACATACGAAAGAGGAAGATATTTCTAACCCTAATTTATCCTTCAATTGGTATCAGAGCCTGGTTTAGGCTCTAATTGTTGCTGTTAGATGTATGATTAGAGTTCAATTCCGTCGTTATCGGGTTAATTTCGTGTTTGGGGCGGCCTGAGAGCCACTGTTTTGACCCCGTTGTAACGTTTTTCTCGTGAGAAAATCCACGAGTAGTTGATAGGACCAATGTGTTACATGATTGTACTGTTTTTGTACTATGTTTTGGTCCGGATTGCACGAAAATCGAGGTGCGACGCGCAGAAGGACGGAAAAGGGCGAAACCCTAGAAACTGGCAGAACATGACCGCCGACTTGCAACGGCGCGTGGAGGCACGTGCCAAATTATTTTGCCGATCAGTTCATATAGTTTTGTTCGTTGTTTCGTTAGCTTCGTCTGGATAGGTCGCACGACCCATTCCGATTTCTGGTGTGTCCGTAATAGCGTCAGAAAGGAGACGTGCCGATTTCTAGGGTTCCGCCGCATTTTGCGGCGGCGATTCCCGGCGCGTCTGAGGTCTGATTTCCGATCAGCTTGAACCGCTGGATTCCTTGTCACACAAGCTTCGTATTGATACATCGTATGGGATCATCCGATCCCGGATACAACCGGAATCGAGGTCTGAAGTTCACCAGATTACCCATGTTTCAATTGATCGAATCGCGGCTCGAAAACACGCAATTTTCGCGGAAAAACTCGCCGGCGACAAGCTGCGTAATTACGCTGTGACACAGTCGCGGCGGCGGCTCCAGGCGGCTGTTCTTCACGGCCCAGACGTCTCACAGACGTCTGGAAGGGGCAGAGACAACCGACGAGGCGGCGGGACACGGCGGGGCGGCGGGCTGCCCGGTGCGGCAACGAAGCGCAGAACGTGCGGCTGCGCGCGCTCCTCGCCATTTTTTCGGCGACGGCGCTGGCCGGGCGAGGGCGGCAAGGCCGCGGACGACCCCCTCGCGTGGACGGCGGGCTGCGGCGGCGCCGGACGGGGCAGCGGCTGCGTGATGTTGATGAAGAAGACGATGCTGACGTGGTGCGCTGACGTGGCGCGCCACGTCAGCCATTTGCTGACCAGGCAGAAACATGTCTGCCACGTGTCTGTGACGTGGCAGACCCCCTGATGATGTGGCGAAGATAGTTTTCAGTTTCGATGCAGTTTTCAAATTCAAAGATTTTGAAGATCGAAGATCTGTATTTTGATCGGGCTATGTAATAGTTAGGAATTACGTGTTTTAAAGCCCGATAACGACGTTTTAAATTTCCTATTTTCGCATTTATTTTTTATTATGCTTTAGCATGCGATTATGTGATTAATTGCGCTTAGAAAAGCATGAAAATATGATTTACGTCGTATTAAAGCATGTTTTAATTTTTGCGAGCACGTTTTATTGTGTGCGCTTAGAAATTGCATGCTTTTGGAATTATGTGGATATGCATGATTCATAACAAACCTCTTGAATAAAAAGACTAAGCAATTTTAAATTAAATGTTTAATTAGATTCCATTAATTTGGATATTAAATACTTAATTGGACCTCCATTAATTGGACTCTACACAAAAGTAGTAAGATTATGTGAGTAAACGTCCACTGCGTGGCTTGCTTGCATCTTTGAGCTACAAGTTTTGTGAGATGAGTTTTCCAGAACAATATTTGATTATTATTGAGTAGTGGGAGCGAAGCCGTAAACGTCCACCTGCGTGGCTTGCGTGCCTAGTAAACACGAGTACTCTAGAAGATAATAATTAAATAGGATGGCTAATTAGATCAAATTGAATGCGGCATGGTTCGAGTAAGTATGTCAATTTCGAGAATTTGATTCTATTTTGGTCAAATTAATGGTCAATGCTTAGATGTCACCGCATGTACAATTCACTTCCCTCGAAGTCCCTTCCCGCATTTTAATAGTGACGTAGTCCAGAATATCGAACTATTAATTCCATTCGTCTTAAGAACCTAGGCGTGGATTGAAATTAAAGAGCTAGGTAAATAGCTTGGTTTAGGGTTACGCTAGTAAACGTCCACCTGCTTGGCTTGCTAGTGGAATTCCTAGAGCCGTTCGAGATTTTTAATATCATTGTTTTTACAAAAGGTTACAATGATTATTAATTACGAATTATGTGCAAATATTAATTTCAGACATGCTTTTAAATCATATTTTTCAGATATGTCTGTTCGAATATTTTTCGAGTTCCTAAACAGTCTCACCAACCAAACCCTAACGGGTTTAACAATTTTTTAAATAATTTCATAAAGTGGAAGAGATATCTTACCGCTCCCAATAAAAGCTCTGCAAAGGTCCTATAAGAACTTCTGTTTTAGGACCGCTATGTCTAAGAACGAGATTACTATGAGTATGTTACTCAAATCTTTGGTAGCGGTCAAAGAGGTTATAGGAAAGGGCAAGAGTGCTCAAGTCTTGAATATCCCTAGTAGTTCAAGGAATCCTCCGAAAGGCGGAAACCAGAAAAAGAGCAGAAAGGGTGGACATTTCAAGCAGAGCAGTTGGAGTAAGAAGATGGTCCTTACCGGCGACATGCGAATGTCAAAGGAGAAAGGAAGGTTCTTCAAGAGTGGTAAGAAAGAACACTGGAATAATTATAATCCGGATGTCAAGGCAAAAGCAAAAGAGACGCGAGTCGCTCTTGTAATCGAAACTGTTATGGTTTCCTCTTCTACCCACGAATGGGTAGTGGATTCGGGGGCAACTGATCATGTTTGTTACACCTTGCAAGGTTTCTTGCAGAAAAGGTAATTGAGCAATGGCGAGGTGGTAGTCTCAGTGGACAATGGAACGAAAGTTCCTGCAATTGCCATTGGAGATTTACATTTATCTTTTGATAGTTCTATTTTAGTACTTAAAGATGTTTAATATGTGCCTGAGTTTGGGCGAAACATTATTTGTGTTTCAAAACTCTGCACCATGGATGGTTATAAATCAAGTTTTGATAGTGAAGTTTCTATCATGAAAGACGATGATTTTATCTTTGGTGGACTATTAAACGAATCTTTATATACTATTACTTGTAAACCGCGTAGTTCTATTAATATTTCTTCCTCATCATCAAATCCTAAGAGGAGGAAAGAGTCTTCTAAGGTAAACCAAACTTATCTGTGGCACTTAAGACTAGGTCACATCAATCTTAACGGCACTCAAAGGTTGGTGAAATATGGATCATTGGAGTCTCTCCAAGTTGAACCATTTCCAACTTGCGAAACCTGTTTGGAAGGAAAGATGATGACTAGGCCTTTGAAGGCAAAGGATTATAAAGCCACAGAAGTATTAAGTTTGATACATTCTGACTTGTGTGGGTCTATGTTTACACAAGCTCGTGGAGGGTATGAGTACTTCATCACATTTATTGACGATTACTCGAGGTATGGATATGTTTACCTTCTTCTCCACAAGTTGGATTGCTTTGAAACCTTTAAGGAATTCAAGGCAGAAGTGGAGAAGAAGCTAGGTAAAGACATCAAAACACTACGATCTGATCGTGGTAGGGAATACCTATCCAACGAGTTCAAGGACTACTTGACAGAATGTGGGATTACATCCCAACTGACAGCACCGGGCACGCCTCAGCAGAATGGTGTGTCAGAGAGAATGAACCGAAGTCTCTTTGAGATGGCTCGGTTGATGATGAGTTAAGCAACTTTGCCAGTTTCCTTTTGGGGATATACCCTAGAGACTACAGCATACTTGCTGAACCGTGTGCCTTCCAAGTCGGTACAAAAGATCCCTTTCTAGTTGTGGAGCGGGCACAAACCCAGTATGCACCACTTAAGGATTTGGGGGTTATCCCCGCTTATGTGCTAAATAGGCGGTGACAAATTGGAATCACGTTCAGAAGTGATGTTGTTCATAGGGTATCCGAAGGAAACGAAGGGTGGATACTTTTATGATCCTAAAGAATAGAAGATCGTTGTTAGCCCTAACGCTCAGTTCTTAGAAGAGGATTACATTAGTAACCATAAATCTCGAGTCGACATCATCCTTGAGGAATTACAAGGTGGTCGAGTTCCACTTGAACAACCAGTTGTGCAAGATAGTACTCCACGAGTAACTGTACAATCTGTTAACATAGCGTCTGACACTCTTCGACGTAGTGGGAGGGTGATATTTACACCTAATCGGTATATGTTCACTGGGGAGACGTTTGATCATCTCCCGGCAGATGAACAAGATACCGTGGATCCCTGAACTTACAACGAAGCAGTGGGAGATGTAGATGCAGATTCCTAGCGAATCAACATGGACTCAGAATTTAAGTCCATAATTAATATGGATGTATACGAGATCACTGAACTACTTGAGAGCTGCAAGGCTATTGGTAGTAAGTGGGTATACAAGAGAAAGAGAGAGCACCGAATGAAGAGATCATGGCGTTTAAGGCCAGGCTAGTGGCGAAGGGTTTTACCCAGAAAGAATGTATCGATTACGAAGAGACCTTCTCACCTGTAGCAATGATCAAGTCCATTCGGATTATGTTTGCCATAGCAGCTCACATGAACCTAGAGATCTGGCAAATGTATGTCAAAACCGCATTCCTAAACGGTCACCTTGAAAAAGGTATGGACATCTACATGAAATAGCTAGATGGTTATGTGAAGGAGGGCGAAGAGCATCTAGTTTGGAAGCTTAAGAAGTCGATTCATGGACTTAAGCAAGCTTTCCGGTTATGGCACCAGCATTTTCGATGAGGTAGTCAAATCATATTGATTTGTATCATGTCCTAACGAGGTGTGTGTACCGTATTTGTGTTAACGGATCAGTGGTGTTTCTTGCATTTTACGTAGACGACATCCTTCTCATTGGCAACAATGTTGAAGTGTTATTAGACGTAAAGACGTGGTTATCCGAGCAGTTTCAAATGAAGGACTTAGGTGAAGATGCTTACATCCTTGGGATCAAAGTTATCCGAGATCGCCAGAAAAGGATGTTAAGCTTGTCACAAATGTCCTACATTGACACTGTTATTGCTCGTTTTAGCATGCAAAAAGCCAAGAGAGGTTCAGTGCCTTTCAGACAGGGCATTTTTCTATCCAAGAATCAGTGCCCTAAAAACTCCTGAAGAGATAGAAAGTATGAGGCTAGTACCATATGCTTCCGCTGTCGGTAGCCTCGTGTATGCGATGCTTTGTACGAGAGCAGATATCTCATATGTTGTAGGCATGGTCTCAAGATATCAGTCTAACCCTGGAAAGGAACACTGGACTGCGGTCAAGCATATTCTCAAGTACCTTAAACGGACTAGAGATTATAGGCTTGTTTACCAGTCAAACAGTCTAGTGTCTTTGGGTTATAAAGAATCGGATTTTTAGGCTAACATAGATGAGTAGAAGTGTACCACGGGTTATGTGTTTACCTTGGGAGGTGGAGCCATTTCATGGAGGAGTGCAAAGAAGAAATGCATTGCGGACTCAACCATGGAAGCAGAGTATGTGGCTGCTTCAGAAGGTTCGAAAGAGGCAATTTGGCTCAAGAATTTCCTCCTGGATCTTGATATTGTTCAGAATTTGCCAAAGGCGATCACGATTTATTGTGATAATACAGGTGCAGTGACAAATTCTAAGGAACCTAGATCTCACAAGGTGTCTAAACACATAGACAGGAAGTACCACATTATACGAGTATTCGTAAATCGAGGTGACGTGGTGATTGACAAAATTGGAACTGAAGTCAACCTAGCTAATCCTTTCACGAAGAGCTTACCACTCTCGGCTTACGAGAAGCATGTTCGTAGCTTCGGGATGGTAGAGATGCTCCCCACTTAAGACTACAGAAACTTTTGTATAAGTGGGAGAAGATGCAGTGATAGATAGGATAGATAGCTGAGATATAGTTGGGTACTAATTTGTACCTAGATAGCTGAGATATAGCTGAGTACTAGTTTGTACCTAGAACTGACACATTGTATACTAAAAGTTTGCTTTAGTATACGTGGGAGAATTGTTGGGATTTTGTATATTGGAAGCATTTTTTATGCTTGTATACAATGTGTTTTCGTCCTTACCACTATTTTATTCACCTATCTGATAAATATGTATATTTGCACATGTTATCCTTTATCTTATATAAAAGTTAGATTTGTGTGATGTGTCGGGTATCACAGAAGACAACACAAATTGGTTGAACTAACAAGATATAAACAGTTATCACAGCTGACACAACTTAAGGATAAGTTGTTGGTTTAAGCTGCAGTTTAGATAAGAAGTGGCTTGTCTTAGCTGCTTGTCTTTACTGGTACACTTAAGGTGGTGTATTGAGGGATCACACTGAGATGTGTTCTCCTAACTGACCTTAGCGGAGAACCAAGATCTCGGTGACTTAGCTGGTCTTAAGCTTGATAAGACTTCAGTTGGGTACATTTGGCTATCTATCACTTTGACCTACTATGGTGAACGTCATCGCGACCGGATCTACGTATCTTGGGTGCTAGTAGTCATTTGTGGCTCAGGCTGGTTGTCTGTATCTTGCAACCGTATCCTAGTAAAATGGGTTGATAATATCCCCTGAGGAACTCGAAAGGATTAGCACACTAAACCCGGCCGGTTGATTAAGTTCAGGTGTGTTAATAAGGTCGAGTGGTACTACTCAGGAATATAAGATGTTAATTAATTTAAGCTGTCAGTGAGCTTAATTAATTAACGGATATTTCTATCTTAAATATGGAGATCGATTAAGTCTAAAATACAAGCCCTTGCTCAATTTGGGATAAAGGGGTAAGTTAACACGGATTCTCTAGTGGAATGAATATGTGTTTAGTAATTAATTTTGCTCTGGGCTGAGCATGGATAATTAATTAATTTGAGGCCCAGCTTTATTTCTTGTATTGGATCCCTGATCTAGCCCAATTAGTTTCCTAGTTATTTATTGTCTCTCAGAAATTATTATTAATGGATTAATGTATTTTTTACATTATTTAATAATGTTATTTATCTGGAATTAATTGGCTGGGCCAATTAATTGATAAATATTAGTAGCCCATTGGATTAATTAATTATATTATGGGCTAGTTATGTGGAAGCCCATTAGAAATATAATTAAATTAATGGGATACAAATATATTAATATTATATTGGCTTTTGAAGCCTATATATATTAGTATTCTGTTCAGAAACAGAACACACAAATTCACAAATTAAAATCACGCCGTGCGTGAGTGAAGAGAGACAGAAATTATATTTTCTCCAGTTCTCTGACCACCCAGAGGGAGAAAAAGGCCGGGAAACAGATCAGAAGATCTGACACACGAGCAACAATCAGAGCTGCAACAACATATGAAGGAGGAAGGTATCGGTTTCTAACCCTAATTTATCCTTCATGTTACTCTTGCAACTGAAGCAAACCCCATGCTTAGGAGAAAGCGCGTTGTACTCATGTTTCCTATCTACTGAAGAGCCTCAATCCATCGAAGAAGCACTAGCCGATGCTGACTGGATCCTAGCTATACAAGAAGAGCTCAACCAGTTCGTCAAAAATGAAGTATGGGAGCTTGTTGACAGACCCCGACATCAACACGTGATCGGAACCAAATGGGTCTTCAAAAACAAGCGCGATGAAAACAACGTTATAGTAAGGAACAAAGCTCAACTCGTTGCGAAGGGCTACTGTCAAGCCGAAGGGATAGATTTCGATGAAATATTCGCTTTAATTGCAAGACTGGAGGCCATAAGATTATTCTTTGCTTACGTAACACATCAACGATTCAGAGTTTATCAAATGGATTTAAATTCAGCGTTCCTGAATGGCGTTCTGAAAGAAGAAGTCTATGTGGAACAACCTCCCGGCTTTCAGTAGGGACATCAGGTGTATAGACACAGAAAAATCCCTATACGGGTTAAAACAAGCACCTAGGGCTTGGTACGATACCCTGTCTGAGTTTCTTCTTCAGAAAGGTTTTCAGAAGGGCACCGTTGATCGCACTTTATTCAGTATTCGTCTAAGCGACGACATTCTACTTGTGCAGATCTACGTAGATAACATAATCTTTGGTTCAAAGAATGTTATCATGTGTCAGTAATTCGAGAAAATGATGAAGGACAAATTTGAGATGTAAATGATGGGAGAGATGAACTACTTCCTTGGAGTCGAAGTCAAACAATCAGAAAAGGGAATGTTCGTCAATCAAGGCAAATACACTCGAGACCTCATCAAGAAGTTCGGTTGCGGATCCAGCAAACCAGTCAAGATCCCGATGAACACGAATTTGAAGATAGATCTTGACAAAGTGGGAGTATAAGTAGACCATACTGAATTTCGTGCTATTATTGGTTCACTAGTATATCTTACTCCTAGTAGACATGACATAACTTATGTTGTAGGTGTCTGCGCTCGATTTCAGGCAAATCCTAAGCAGAGCCACATGGACTCAGCAAAGAAGATTCTCCGTTATCTCAGAGGAACACCTGACATGGGGTTATGGTATCCAGCAGATGATAATATTGATCTAACTGGTTACTCTGATGCTGACTACGCAGGTTACAGGATTGACCGAAAATCAGGAACTTGTCAGTTCCTTGGCTGTAAGCTCGTTTCATGGTTCTCCAAGAAACAACATTCAGTAACAATGTCAACTACTGAAGCTGAATACATGGCTGTCGGAAGTTGTTGCGCCCAAATCCTTTGGCTGAGACAGCAGCTACGAGACTATGATGTCGTTCAGAATCAAGTGTCGATCTACTGCGACAGTACCAGTGCCACTGTAATTACTCAAAACCCTATTTTACACACAAGATGCAAGCACGTGGACATTAGACACCACTTCATTCGCGACCATGTCGAAAAGAAGGATATCAGAAGGGAGAAGATTCATATTGATCGTCAAAGGGCTGACATACTGAACAAACCTCTAGCTGAAACCAGATTCAGAGAACTTTCAGTAGAGCTAGGTCTGTTGGACCCTACTGACTCAACTCAGTAAGCGGTTTCTGAAGTAGCGATCACTCTGTAGAGTCGATCACAGGAGAGTAAGAGCATTCAGTAAGGGGGAATGTCTACTCTTAGTACTGAAGACGTTTAGTACATAGAGATTCAGCAACCACTACACGAGGTATCAACTGAATACAATGATCAGCTGACAGGTTTGCGTATCTCTCTCTCTCAGTAGTCAACTCAGCATAATAGGTTTTTATGATATTTGTTCAGCATCGTCTTTAATGCCTTATTGGATGTCATTTATTAAAATCATTTTCATTAATTACACGACATTCCATGCAACCTTATTGAATCAACTTTGCATTAAATGTATGTCATATCACCTTACTTCAAAAAGGTATATACAACTGGGTTTTGACTTTTGACGGCACAATAATCATTATTTTTCTATCTTAAATCGTGATCGTATACTGAAAAAGCGGGAAATCGCCCCAACCGTCGATCTAGATAAAACGTTTCATATTCATAACCTATATATCAACGTTATCTTCTTCATCCACCATCTTCGCCATTTCTGTTTCTGCAAATCCTTAAGAATTCTCTGCATTATATTCAGCATCCTCACTCGCTTTCACATTATTCAGAGTTCTTCTTACGGTAACTTTTATTCTCTAAGGCACTTGCTAACTAACTCTAGTTTCAAGTGCTAACCATTATTTTTGCAGATATAGTCATGACAAACCTTCAAGTCACTTCTCCGGATGATATAGTCGAGATTCTAGAGAAGGGAAGAGTCTGGTTTGAGCCAGTGATAGAGTTTGCTCCAGCGGCCTAGACTTCTTGGAAGAGATTTATGATGCCTTGCGTGCATCTGGGCTGGAGATGTATCTATCAAAGAAACCATCCTACTTCCTGCCTCATCAAATCCCTGAGTTGTATCTCAACTTGGAGGAGGAAGATGGAGACGTGGTTGGAATGTTACGAGTTCATGACATCCAGAATCCAACCACAGTCGTTCCAGTTCTGAAGAAGATTTCCCTGAAGCAATCTCTCATCAGCAGCTTCAGACTTCCGTCAGACAGGATTAGTCCTGTCGGATACAAGGGCCACATCCTCGATGAATACCTAACAATGTTCTGTGGGAAGCCAACCACGTTCAGAGCTGCATTTCCAAAGAGCAGCATGCTTCCGCAGTTTAGAGCCTGAATCAGACAAGGCTTCTGAGACAGCTCTCTCAGACTCAGAGATGAAGAGACTGAATCAGCAGAGAAAGAACATTCTGTTGAGAAGCCTGAATCAGACAAGACACCTGACTCAGCAGACAGAGCAGACTCAGCTGACTAGGGGACTGTGCCTGAGCATATCTCTACTCCACCACGCTCTCTCCACTCGACGTCGCTCAACTCAGCATCCATCCATCAGCTGAGAAACATTAGTCTCCAATAAATTTAGAGGAGATGGAGACTGATACTGAAGCCGAGGATCTTGGGTTTGATATTCCAATGCTTCAATTCAAAGCAACCCAAGAGATCTCAGAAGCAATTTCAAAAATCTCCAGTCATTCAGACTTAGTAGATATAGCCACTAGGGCTAGGCTTCAGATGTTGTACCGATTCTAGGACTGGATCACTCTAGAGAATCTGATCCGTCTCAAGTCCTCGGAACTTCTGAATTCTGACGAGCTACAGCTACGTCAGCAAATTGGCTACTCAAAGCCTGCTGACATTAGCTCAATCGATGATCTTAAGGAGGCTATGCTAGCCTTGCTTGAAGAACAATATCCTTCAGCAGCCGTTCCTACTGCCGGGTCCTTAGGTCCCTCGAGCCCTGATAACCAGGACCCACCCAGTGATGCAGGCCTTGAGAAGCGTGTTGAGGGTTCTCAACAGGCGAAGGAGGGAGCTCAACCATCTGCTGAACAACATATCAGCTCTCCTCCTCCTGGTTCGGCCACCACGGGCACCTCTAAGCCTGCTGATCCGGAACAGCTGCTGCTACGATCAGCTTATGAGGTTGGCTTCGTTGGCAAACGCCGAAAGTCGAGGTCAGTGGCCAAAGTAATTCTGAAGCAGGGGACTCAGAATCATCTCCTGGCCAGAAATGTGCACAAGATCTGGAACAAGGCCACTAAAGCTTAGTACGAGAAACTCAGGGGTCTGAAAACTGCAGATCAGAATATCTCTTCACCCCCTATCCTTAATTCTCATCTATCCTCAAAAATGCTCTATCCGCATAGAAAGCTGACTTTGACGCTCAGCAAGCATCGGTTTAGGAGCTACTGAAGTCTGCCCACTCAACTCTTCTTGATTCTTTCAAGGCAGCTCAATCAGAACATCAGAACATGATCTCCACCCTCACTCAAGCTCATGAACAAAGATTCTCAACTTTTCAGAAGGAGTGTGAGCAGAAGATCGATGCAAAGCTGAAGAACATAGAAGACCTTGTAGATTCCTCTCACCGAAAGTATGGTGATGATCTCATTACTGAGAGGAACGATCTACACCTCAAGTTCGAAGGTCTTCAGAAGACTTTGGAGGAGCTCAGAAATTCTTTCCATTTGCTCAACTCTAAGGTAGTTCCTCTTTCCACCCCGCGCATATTGGATGATGCCAAAAAGGGGGAAATGGTTGAGAAACAAATTGCTCTGATACAATCAACTAAGAGTGATAAGCCTAAGGGGGAAGTTCAAGGAACAAGAGTTATAGCCCAGGGTGTCTCAGCAGGTGATGTAGGAGCTGAGACAGGCCCAAGTGGCTCAGAACTCAGGAAGGCGGTAGAAACTGGCATGTCTGAACCCTCTCAGAAGATAATAGAGGATGTGACCAAGTTTCTGGAGGAGTCAGATGATGAGGAATCAGCTCTTCCTACTCCGCCAGTATCTGGGAAAGGGAAGAAAGTGCTGAAAGTTCCAACTCCTAAACCCAAATCCTTTAAAAGATACATCAGCCCAGCTGAGCAGGCACAGATCGATGCTGATGAAAAGCTTGCCAGAGAGCTCGCTGAGGCTGAGGCAGCCAACAAACCGAAAAAGACACCGACCAATGCGAGAACTAAGGTTCCTGCAAGGAAGCCAACTCAAAGGTCGGTATTCAGGAAGCTTACCCTCCGAGATGATACTGATAGAGAGCAAGATATGGAGAGGGAAGCTGAATAGAAAAAGACTGAAGAATCCCAGCAAACACAGAAGAAGAGAGTTGAGCCTAATATTGAAGAGATGATAAATTTCAGCATTATGGCTCTTGACAAGAGAGCTCAATGACATCATCTCGAAGAGTTCAGAAGACAAGAGGCTCTAGCTAAGGAGAAGGCGGCTGAAGAGGCTAGAGAAGCTGAAAGATTAAAGCCTAGGCCACCTCCACCGAAGGACAGGGGCATCCCAACCACTTCCAAATTCTTCAGAAGAGGCCGCAAACCTAATGATCAGAAGATTCATAGATGGCCTCGTATCGATCAGTGGATGCCCTGATGTCTTAGTAGAGTAAAAAACTACATGTTGTGTCATGTTCTTCTACAGAAGCAGAATATAGGTCCATGTCACAATCAGTGTGCGAGATTATGTGGATAATCAATTTTTGGTTGAAGTTGGTGTTGAAGTTCCTAACCCTATGAAATTATATTGTGATAATCATGCCGCCCTTCACATTACTTCGAATTTGATCTTTCATGAGCGGACCAAACACATTGAGCTAGATTGTCATTTTATACGAGATAAAATTGAAGAGGGTTTCATCTCCACAAGTTATGTGAAGACCGATGAACAGCTGGGTGATCTTCTCACGAAGGCTTTGAATGGTGTTAGAGTGGATTACCTTTGTAACAAGTTGGGCATGATTAACAACTATGTTCCAACTTGAGGGGAGTGTTATAGTATTAGGATATTTTTGTTTATTATTATTTTTAGTCTCCCAAGTTGTATACATATTAGTCTTTGCACCCATAATAAAGTCAACCAATTAATTTAGTCTTTGCCTCATAACAGTTACTTCCTCCGTCCCGCTATTTGTGGCTCACTTTCCCGAAAGGGGTGTCCCGTTATTTGTGGGCACTTTCCTAATTTGGTAAAAAGTTATTATCATATCTTCTACTTTATCATCTTCTCTCTCCTACTTTATTACATTATATCTCATACTTTATCATCCTTTCTCTCATACTCTCTCTGTCACAACCTCACCGGGGACACGAGCGGAGGAGGAACCAGACGGGATGAAGGTGTTGGTGAGAGGAGAGGAGAAAGATGAAGAGGGTTTACTGTGTTATGTTTATGAGAAGGAAATCGAAGAGATAGATTTGCTTACGGATGAAGAGGAGTTATATGTGGAGGCACGTGGAGAATTTGAGAGCGTTGATATTAACAGTGGCTGACGGACTAGATTGTTGGATTGAAACGGGCGTGGACGGCTGAGATGCAACCACGAAATTATCTAATATATTAGTATGAAATCGCTAGTAGAAAAGAACGCTGTTATTTGGTATTGTATTTAACCTTTATTTGGGGAAAGAAGAAGATATCAGAAAGTTATCTCAGTTTATCTTCTTGTTGTTCTTCTTTCTGCATTTACCTTTCATTTTCGCTTATCCGTTTATTTACATAAAATTGCTGAGCTATTGTAGTTAGAATCAACACAAAAAAAACAATACATCTTTCCCAGAGTGAAACATTGGTATCAGAGCCATGCCGAATCCACCTCTCAAGGAGGCCGACCTTGAAGCCAACACCACCGAAGACGGCGGCGGCGCATCCACACAGGTGTCGTCCGTTCCAGAGGCCACCACCAGTGAAACACCTGCAAAGCCACCGGATTGGATTCAACAAGGATTTGCAAATATGACAAATCAATATCAATCTTTGGTTCAAGCCCTAAACACCATGGCTACTCACGTAGCCTACCCATCCTATCCCTACCTTCCCTATTCTCAGCCGTCTGTCAACTACTCCCACCAAGGTTTTCAACAAGTCCCATTCCAAAACCCAAATCTAACAAACCCTAATGCTCAGAACCCAGGCCCTTTCTTCCAAAACCCTATACACACCTACCCTTACTCACCCGAACAGACAAAACAGCAAGCATCAAATTTCAATACACCAACTCAGCACCAACCTACCCCTAACCCTACCATTCCAGCCCAGAGAGGTTACACCGGTGAGCCCCACTACTCCATGCCACCTAATTCCTTATTATCACCTCCCAATATCATACCACCTTTTCCTCAAGGGGAGTTCACTGGGGGTAGACTAGGGGAAGAGAACAGTCATCTCGAGCAGGGAAGCGGGTATAGAGGGAGTCAGGGGAGAGAAGACAATGGTAAAACAGCTTTGGGGGCAAACAACCCACCGTTTGGTATGCCCTACAGTTATGGTTATGGCAGGGGGTACTTGGGAGGAAGAGGAGGGGGGAGAGGCCCATATCAGAGGGAGACTTTTCAACAGGACAGAGGGAACAGAGAGGGTAGTGGATCTGGGAGTTCAGGAGTGATGGCTTCTAGGGCTAAAATAGAGTTCCCACGTTTTGATGGGGGTAACCCTAGGGGCTGGTTACAGAGATGCAGAACTTTTTGGGGCATGGTTAGTAGTATACCTGAAGAACAAATGGTCTCTTATGCTTCCCTACACTTTGAGGGAAGAGCTGCGGAATGGTATGACAACCTACCAGTTAAGGGAGAACATCTTAGCTGGGAACAGTTTATGTTAATGATTACTGCCAAATTTGAAGGGTTAAGAGAATCTGAAATTATTGAGGACTTCAACAAGTTAACCTATGAAGGTAACTATGAGGAGTATGTTGAGAGATTTGAACAATTGAAATCCTTCTTGATACATTCCCAATGTGGCCAGTTTGTGGAGAATTATTGGGTTGCTAGTTTCCTATGTGGGTTGGATAGGGAGACTAAGGCAGCCTTAAGAATGTTTCCTATTCCCAATCTGGAAACTGTCATCCACCTAGCTAGGCAACAATGCGCCAACAATGATGCACTAGCCAGGAGGTTGAAGGAAACTACTAAGGGTTTCACTAGGAGGGCAGAAGGTGGGGGGTTTCAGAAGCCACAAGGTCACAAACTGCCTACTACCAGTAAGCCCCACAGGCCTGATTTCAGACTACTCACTCCTACAGAAATGGATCAGAGGAGAAGTAAAGGGTTGTGCTACAATTGTGATGAGCAATTTGCACCAGGACATAAGTGCAAAAGGAAGATTAATTACATGATTATGTCTACGGAGGAGCAAACTGAATATTTGCATAGCCTGGAAGAACTAGAAGAGGATGAAGAGTTTGGTGATGCCAGAGAAGAATTGGGTATGGCAATTATCACCCTAGGGTCCTTAGTTGAAGACTCTGGAGGGAATGTGATGAAATTAATGGGTAGCACAGCTGGCAGGAGTGTGAGAATCTTATTGGATACTGGAAGCACTCTCAGTTTCCTTAGTTGGGATCTAGCCAAGGAACTGGGAGGGGTCATGGAGAAGGTTAGGCCCCTGCAGGTGATGGTGGCTAGTGGAGGAAAGCTAACTAGTGATTTAAAAGTCATGGGGTTTATGTGGGAAATGCAGGGAAGAACCTTTGATTATGATATAAGAGTTCTGGCTACCAAAGGGTATGATATCATCCTGGGAAGTGATTGGTTGAAGATGAAGAGTCCCATTATATTGGACTATGAAGAAATGACCTTCTCCATTACTCACCTAGGAGAGAGGATTAAACTTTATGCTGTTAAGGGAGAGCCTCAATGCAGTCACCTATCATCCCATGACATGTATAAATTGCTGCATAGCCAGAACTTAGAGTTTGGCAGTTTGTTAAAGGAGAGAGGAAGGAGGGCAGAAACTGAAATGGATGAGCTCTTAAATCAGTATGAGAAGGTATTTGAGGTACCTAAAGGACTTCCCCCCAGTAGGGGAATTGAACATCAAATAATTTTGAAGAATGGGAGTCAGCCAAGGCTACAAGCCCCCTATAGGGTCTCTCATGCTCAGAAAAACGAGATAGAGAAGACTGTGGCAGAGTTATTAGAGAATGGAGAAATACAGGCTAGTAAAAGCCCTTTTTCATCTCCTGTATTATTGGTTAAGAAAAAAGAAGGGGCATCGAGGATGTGTGTTGACTATAGATACTTAAATAGTATGACTATCAAACATGACTACCCAATCCCTGTGATTGAAGAGCTGTTAGATGAGCTCTATGGGGCTAGATATTATTCTAAAATAGATCTCAGATCAGGGTAGCACCAGATTCTCATGGCCCCTGAATCTAGATACATGACAGCATTCAAAACCCATAATGGGCATTATGAATACTTGGTTATGCCTTTTGGGCTGTGCAATGCACCAGCCACCTTTTAGTCCCTCATGAATCAAATATTCAGAGAGAAATTGAGGAGATCAGTACTAGTGTTCTTTGATGATATACTGATCTATAGCCCTACTTGGTCAGATCACATTAGAGATGTAAGAGAAGTATTGGAGATTCTCAAGGCACATACCTTGTTTGCTAAACTGAGTAAGTGCAGTTTTGGGCAAACATCTGCTGCATATCTGGGCCATGTTATTTCCCATGAAGGGGTAGCAACTGACCCAGAGAAGATTAAGTGTATGGTGGAGTGGCCTGTCCCAACCCACATCAAGGGGTTGAGAGGCTTCCTTGGTTTAACTGGGTATTATAGGAAGTTCATAAGAGACTATGGGATCATTAGCAGACCCCTGACTGCACTACTTAAAAAAGGGGAATTTACTTGGAGTGAGGTTGCAGAAGGGGCCTTCCAGTCCCTGAAACAAGCCATGACTGAGGCCCCAGTCTTGGCTCTACCCAATTTTAAAGAAGAATTTTCAGTAGAGACTGATGCCTCTGGGGTGGGAATAGGGGCTGTCCTAACTCAGAATGGGAGGCCTGTTGCTTATTTAAGTAAAGCTCTGGGAGTGACACATATGGGGTTGTCTACATATGAGAAGGAATTCTTGGCGGTTTTGCTGGCTGTGAAGAAGTGGAGAGGGTATTTGCAGGGCAGACACTTTATTATCAAAACAGACCAACAGGCCCTGAAACATCTTCTAGATCAAAAAATAACCACCCCTTTGCAACAGAGATGGATTCCAAAACTATTAGGCTATGACTATTCCATAATCTATAGGAGAGGGAAGGAGAATAAAGTTGCTGATGCCTTATCAAGAAGGGAGGATTATGAGACTGGAACTATGGCTATATCTACTGTTGTTCCCTCTTGGGTACAAAAAGTGGTGGACAGTTATCACCAAGATGAAGGAATGGCCAGAATTGTAAAGGCTAAGGCCTTGGGAGGGACTGAATACCCTGAATACACCTGGCAGGGGGGAATTTTAAGGCATAAGGGCAGAATAGTGGTTGGAAATCACAGACAGTTGAGAAGTAACATCATCCAAGAGTTACATGACTCTGCCACAGGGGGACATTCTGGAATTGAGGGTACATATCAGAGAATTAGGAAATACTTTCATTGGCCAGGGCTAAAAACTGAGGTAATGGATTAGGTAACTAGATGTCAGACATGCAGCAAGAGTAAGGTAGAGAGACATGGCTACCCTGGTATGTTACACCCACTACCTATTCCCCAGCAACCATGGACACATATATGTATGGACTTCATTGAAGGATTACCTAGTTCACAGGGGAAGAAGGTGATCCTAGTAGTGGTTGACAGATACACTAAACTAGGCCATTTCATGGGCTTAAGTCACCCCTATACTGCATCTACTGTTGCTCAGGTTTTCTTGGACAATATCATTAAGTTACATGGCCAGCCAGTGAGTATTGTCACTGATAGGGACCCCATATTTACCAGTCATTTCTGGACTGAGTTGTTCCAGTTAATGGGGGTTAAATTGGAGTTGTCATCTGCTTACCACCCTCAAACAGATGGTCAGACAGAGAGATTGAATCAGTGTCTAGAAACCTACCTCAGATGTATGGTTAAACAGAATCCGAAGAAATGGTACCAGTGGCTACCCTTAGCTGAACATTGGTATAACACCAACTATCATACTAGCCTCAAGATGTCCCCATTTGAGGCTATGTATGGATACTCTCCTCCTATCCTATTTACAGGCCCCTTCCCTAATACTGATCACATAGATAGTGCGGATCTGATCCTAAGGAGGCAAGAGATGCAACAAAGGTTTAAGGAAAATCTGCAGCATGCTCAATCTCGGATGGAAAGGTATGCTAACCGAAAGCGGGTAGACAGACATTTTGAGGTTGGGGAATATGTCTATTTAAGACTCCAACCTTTTAGGCAGACTTCAGTAATCATGCGTAAGAATCAAAAGCTGGCCCCTAAATATTACGGGTCGTATCTAATTAAGGAGAAGTTGGGTGAGGTAACTTACAGGTTGGAGCTTCCTCCCGGGGCCAAGATCTGGTCGGTCTTCCATGTCTCCCTGCTGAAGCGGTCTGTCAAGCCAGGAGCCTTTCAGTCTCCAGTGCTCCCAACAGTTGATGATGCAGGGGAGCTTGTTCTCACGCCACACGTTAAAGGTAAAAGAAGTCAGGTTAATAGGAAAGGAAGGGAGATCCACTCGTTCCTGATCGAGTGGAGTAACAACAGAGGGGCGAAGGTCGACACGTGGGTCGAAGACACATACCTGAGGAAGATGCTCCAGAAACTCCCGCCTTGGGGTCAAGGCTTAAAAGAAGAGAGGGAAAATGTCACAACCTCACCGGGGACACGAGCGGAGGAGGAACCAGACGGGATGAAGGTGTTGGTGAGAGGAGAGGAGAAAGATGAAGAGGGTTTACTGTGTTATGTTTATGAGAAGGAAATCGAAGAGATAGATTTGCTTACGGATGAAGAGGAGTTATATGTGGAGGCACGTGGAGAATTTGAGAGCGTTGATATTAACAGTGGCTGACGGACTAGATTGTTGGATTGAAACGGGCGTGGACGGCTGAGATGCAACCACGAAATTATCTAATATATTAGTATGAAATCGCTAGTAGAAAAGAACGCTTTTATTTGGTATTGTATTTAACCTTTATTTGGGGAAAGAAGAAGATATCAGAAAGTTATCTCAGTTTATCTTCTTGTTGTTCTTCTTTCTGCATTTACCTTTCGTTTTCGCTTATCCGTTTATTTACATAAAATTGCTGAGCTATTGTAGTTAGAATCAACACAAAAAAAAACAATACATCTTTCCCAGAGTGTAACACTCTCATTATTTTACTCATCTTCTCTCTCATACTTTATCAACTACTCTCTCTCTCATACTTTATCATCTACTCTCTTAATTCCCGTGCCGAAACTAATTGAGCCACAAATAGCGGGACGGATGGAGTATTTAATAATGGTATTATTCACTCACTTAAGACACAAATATCACATACTTTGACTTAATTCTATTCTAAACAGTCCTATCATAGATACAATCTTACTTGGCATTCAAGTATAGATTTTTATCCAACATGGAATTAAAATACAAATTCTTGTTCTACTTCGAATAGAAAAAATAGAATCCTATCCCGTACTATCACGAATAAACTATCGTCGAAAAATCAAAACCTGCATCAACTAACAAAAGTTCAACATTGTATGGGACGATTTCAGCTGCATCACTTATTAAACTCTTCCATCCATGCCGTCAAGAAGGCCGGACCACATCCCCTTTATTTGTGGTAACTGCACGACGAATGCGTTCCACGGTGGATACCCGACGCCACTGCCTCGAACTCGGCCATCCATCCGGAGAGACAAGTACCTACACATTAAAATCAAGAATAGTATCTCTCCTTAACAGTTGGAATAAATTTCTTATGTTCTCCGTCTTCTTTGATTACAAAAGGTTCTCTCCCAAATAGAGACAAGATGACATGGAATGAGTTAAATTCAGCTGCTAAGATTTCATAAATAGATGTTACAGAATCAAGGGCACTTACACCGGAGATTCTGGAGAGATGTTAGCCAGTTTCTTCTGTTCATCCAACCACCTATCGTGTGTTCACACGAAAAAAATAAAATAAAATAATTCTTAAGATCAAAATCAGCACAGAAAAATGTAGTACAAGTAAAAGAAACTTACTTGGTCCAATCAACAGCAAAAATTGGAGCCAGCTGCCATAACCTTTTCCTCTTGGCATTAATCTCCTCCATCTCTTCCTTCTCTTCGAACTCGATTTTAAGCGAACCTCCATCAGTTACAAAAGGTACAACAAGAACCCCTCTTTCAAGGAGACTCTCAGAGAAAGGCTCACTGAGTCTGAATGACTCTTCAATGAAACTTGCAGGACCAGCTAGGATAACGAGACGAGCAAATCCCCTGAAAGCACTGAGAGGAAGAATTCTCTTCTCATCTACACGAAGCTTAAGATTTGATAGATTCTCCTCTCTTGAGAGTCTAGCAACCTGAGCATTCTTAGCATTGTTCTCCCTATAATAAAGAAATGCAAAAACAGAAACTGCCCCTATATCTATGCCTAGACCATTGATGATTTCGGGAACTTCAGCCGCTCTTGATGGATTTGACAGGGCGCCAATTAGTCGACTGGTGGCTATCAATCCTCCTAAGGAACCACTCGCGATAAAAGCAAGGTAGAAGAACATCCGGACTGAACGAAATGGAGAAAGAACTTCACTTCGTATTTTGGCCGTGGAGCTGGACAAGAGATAAAATGATAATTAAGAGCAGGCTTCATTGGCTGAGAGCATAAGCAATACAAAGAAAACAAGTATGTCATGCATTTGAAATGCATTCTTAACCTGAGGAAAGAACATGAGAACGTTTGCATTGAATTTTGCAATTCAAACAAAATATGATGCAATAATAACATACTACAAATTGTGACAATCTAGACATAATACGCAATACAACAACAATTAACAAGAGTACTGCAAGCACTATAGCATAAGATAGTTGGGCTTACTAATATAGCTATTGTAACGTACTTTACCGTGCGTAAACTGTAAAATCGATTAACCTTGGCATTGTTTAACCCAATTAACACATGAAACGCAAAATCTGTGCATCTACCTGAAATTATTATAGATCATTTACATTTCGAGAGAACCAATTTATATATGATGAAAATTCACATTTTTAATTTTATATCCATCACGATCATTTGATGCATAAACCGTAACTTGGATTGTGACTGCAGATTTCCATTGCCCAATAACCCTGAAGCATATGAGAATAAGAAAGTTCTAGATGCAGGGAACAGAGAGTTCACTAGTTAACATACAAAATTTCACTGAGTTTCAATTAAGACAACCACAAGCTTTCTTAAACAAAAGGCAATTAGTTTTTAGGCACGTTATGGTAGTGACCTGATCTCCGACGAAGAGGGTCCACCAGAGGCGGAGCAGACGATGGCAGGGGGGGATTGGCGACCTTTTCGGCGTCGTATTGAGTAGTCGACAGCGAGACTGTAACGGTAGCGGGAAATCCGGGGGGGATTGCAGCTGGGACAATCTATCAGAACGGCGGGGAGCCGCGGCAGCGCCGCCATGGAAGTAGCGGAGATGATGGGCTAGTGTCACTATAGATTCTGAGGCTCTTATTTTGGGGTATCGCACTCTGCTGGATGTTCTCTATGAAGCCACGACTCCACCCAGCTACAATTGTGGTATCTTATTGAGTACAATTAAGGAACAGAATAATATTAGGGGCATTTTTAATAGTAGTCAAATAGTTAAAGTCTACAAACATATATAGTCCATGACTAAAAAAAATACAAAAATAACCATTTTGTCGCTTATTAGGCAGGGTAGATGGGGTAGATGGAGGCCGATGGAGTTCATAGGCCCTCAAATTAAAAAAAAAAAAAAAAAAAAAAAAAAAATTATTGAAGAAGGGCCGATGGCCTTAAAAAAAAAAAAAAAAAAAAAATGAAGAGGCCGATGGCCCTAAGGAAAAAAAAATTGAAGAAAAAATTGAAGTAGGGGCCCTCAGGAAAAAAAAAAAAAAAAACAAAAAATTGAAGGAGGGCGATGGCCCGAAGAAAGAAAAAATGGAGGGCCATCTACTCATTAAAAAATATAAAAAAAATATGGCCCTCCATCGGCTCCTCCCATCTACGGCACGGATAAAGACAAAATGACTACTTTTGTGTTTTATTTTAGTGATTGGCTATATTTGTATTTTTTTTTTCGATT
The DNA here is from genome assembly GCA_028984105.1 of Lavandula angustifolia. Lineage (NCBI taxonomy): Eukaryota > Viridiplantae > Streptophyta > Magnoliopsida > Lamiales > Lamiaceae > Lavandula > Lavandula angustifolia. Next base: position 24,386,282 of record CM054820.1, read on the forward strand.
TGATTAACAGGGGATATTTCCACATAATATTAATACATTTATAACTGTATATATATGTAAAAAATTTAAATAATTCAAACAATAAATTTATTAGTCGATTTTTCGCGTTGGAAAGCTGACTAGATATGCATACGATCAGTCAGTACAAAACATTCACCAACTCATAGTTATGGATCCTAATTGCAGCAAATTTTCATCTTTGTGAGGAGTTTAAGGGTGAGAATCATTTTCCCGGTGATAAGCTCCAAGTAGGTGAAATGGCAGTTACTTAACAATATAGCACCTTAGAATTAGTTAGTTCTATTTTGATAAGCAAGCTCGGATTTTAAGAGCTAGAATTGCAATCAAGGTTTTCCAGAAATTTCTTATAATCTTTTAAATGTCATATACCTCGTTTAATTATAAGTATTGTAATACTCTCTCTGTCTCATTTTAAATGGTTATGGTCATTATCCCTCGAGTGATTACTCGTAGACGGGGTCCCCGACCCTTTGGCACGCCTAAACTTTTTTTTAAATGCATCTTTCACTTTTGTGAAAATTTTATCCTCCCGCTTGTCCCACCGTCCATCCACTTTCTTCAATAAATCTTGCTCGCGCCTGTCCCACCGCTCATCAACATCCCTCAACATTCTCTCATACTCGAATCTCGACACTCTCTCATCACCATGATTACCGGATGACTCTCCTGCTGCCTCATGTGCGCGTTTTTTCTTCGCTTTCATCTTCTGTGTCTGCGGCCTAAGTGGCCTCGGCACACCATCTTCATCTACGGGCCTCGGTTGTACGGGTACCAGAGTGGGAAATAAAACGGCGGTTGCATTATCCCCATTCACGCTTCCAATAATCTGTGAGTTGCTCGTCATCAGTCGGCAGTGAGAGTGGCATTCATGGGTGACTCCATCTGTTCCACATATTATAATGATAAGTCACATTTTGCTGAAAAAAATATTTGATGTAATAAGAAAAAAATATAATAAATTAATTTACCGACAATTCAAAGAAATTGATCCATTCCGTATTTGGGGGGGGGTCCTAAATGCCCATTTCATACAACAGGGCATACCTCTCTCATTGATTAGACGAACACACAAATCCGCCAAATCTGGAATCGCCTTATATGACCAAAGCTAAAATACAATCATAAATATGTTGAAAAAAATAATTTAGTAAAAATTACCACAAATTAAATTTATACGTTGTTTAGGAATAGTACCTGAAATGTCCAAATTAGCCCGTACAGATTATATTTTGATTTCACATCGTCCAATCGTCTTGGTACAAAGGTAAGGTAGTGCAATAGGGGCGTTGTAAGTGTAGGATCCATATGGAAAATTGTTTCATGCCCTAAGTGGTCGACCAAATGACTCGAGGTCAACTAAATAGATTATCGATGTTAACCATCAAACTTGCTTTATTAGCTGAACTTGAATATAAAAATATTTTGTCAATAAAAACAATTCAAATTCTGTAAGAACCGGCTAACAGGGTCCGATTAACTCAATTGGCCCATTGGGTCATACTGGGTCCGAATCAAATTCGGGTATTTCTCAAGACTAGTCCGGATTTTCCGCATCTTGGGTTGACCGGTGGGACCAGCTGGGCCGAGTGAGGTCTAAACATGGGTATAACAACTAAACGTCTATACACAGACGAGACATGAGAATCACCCTGACAAGAGGAAAAAAAAAAAAAAAGGAAAACCACAATGCCTCCTCTCTCTAAGACAGTTGGAATCACACGAAAAAACTGCTCAAAAGTGGAATATAGATCCTTATTATAAAACAATGAAATAAAATGCATGATTCATTCCTCTTACACCACCAGAAGCAATGCACAAATCAGTGAAAGAAAAGCTAGACGCGGAGTGAACAGTCCAAGTATATTTCAAATATATAAAAGAATCAAGAAAATCATAGAGCAAGGAGTTCCCAGCAAACCCCACAACAATCAGGTCAATGTTGCATAAAAAAGTTTGTGGGGAAGGGCAAAAAGAACAAAATTACAAATGAAACAAAAACCATGTATTTTACTCTTTTGAGCAAAGAAACATATATTCATGCATGCACAAACTATTTGCATAGTAGCCCAAATGAACATTTTGTAGCCATTTTATTTTAAAAATAGTAGAACTGCTTCAGGAATTTGCATCTACATGTTTGAAAGAAGCTACAATCTCTTGCCAATAGATAATCCATTATGAAGAGGATAACTGTTCTAAATGATTTCCCCCTGTCAAGAAAACCAAGGAGTAGTAAATCTAAATGCTGGACGATGGTGAAGGACAATACAACTGTAAACAAGAGGGACGTCACCAGTCAAGAAATATGACACTCCCTTCTGTCCAAAATAACGACCCTGGTTTGATCGTCGTAGATGAGAATAGGGTTAAAGAGGTGGACATTTTCTTCTTTTCCATCTTCACCCTTTTTGAGTGTTTTTAGACTGATGTAGTTGTTAAAATTTATTGATAATGTAATACTATTACATTGTAACTGAGATTACTTTAGTCGAGAAATCAGTATATGAGAAAGTCATTTAGACCAGCATTTGGAACACGGTTGACACATCTTTTTTAGCAACCATGACCTAGATTTTCTATATCTTTTCTTTCGAAGAATTGCTCTTTTGATTGATGCATAACAAAATGAAATTATATCTATGAATGCAACGAAATGTTGTTCCGGCCAAGACTCGCTTATGGATTTTTCAATGAAGAAAAGCTAGTGGTCGATACTTAATCATGAAACTGCACATCTAATGCTTCTCACCTATAAATACATTGGGAACAGTATGCTGTCCCGTAAGTTTTCCTAAAGTCCTCTGAATTTGTGATCCTTGAGCACCTGAAATGTGAACAGTTCCACAATTACGGTAGGCTCATAACTCATGTTAACTTATTGATGGTAAATTAAGTTGGCATGTATTTCCAACGATTTTATATTTTAGAGAAATGATAATTTTCAATCTCAAAAGCATTCTACATGTCTAAAGCAGGAATATATCACTGATACTTTAATATACAGTCATTGTACAAGTAAAGCAAAGAGATTTGGGCGCTTAAAGGATGATTTCGACCTTCAGGGTCAGTTTGTTGTAAGGTTTAACTTTGTATAGAATCAGTAAGTATCAAGGTCAAATTCATCCTCCAATCCGTAAGTATCATAACAGATTTCTGATCCCAGCAAAATCATAAATTTGTCTCTTACCACGCAGGCTACTCAATAGATGTTATAAGCTCATTCTTCTGCCAGGTAAACACTAAGAAAAAATAAAATAAATTCCAACCCCGAAGGGAGTATCCTACAAAATGTATAGTAAGAATAGTGTGGCAAGTAATACAAAACTAATTTTGTCAACAATCTACCTACTGAACTTAAGATCATACCATCTATCCTTAAAAAGAAAACTAGTTAATAAAACAGGAATTCGTGACTGAACTACCCAACTTAAATTATTTCAGTTCTTCAAAGTTGGCAAAAGAGAGACTGTAACAAATACGACTTTCTTTGGCTCAGGATATACTCATACTCTATAAAGAAGCAACGGGTACGGGACCCAATTCTTATTGCACTTAACATATTATGGAGAATGTAAGGCAAGCGGTGATGTATTAGAGGGCCGAGCAATGGCACCATGTTTTGTGCAAGTAGACTCATCAAATAGATCTTTAATTGGAAAAAATAAGTTAAGTTACAGCCCTGAATATTGTCTGTTTATCATAGACCAATGCCCTGAATAATGGCACTTTTTTTGTTCCCAATTGCATGATGATCCTATGAGAGAGCTCATCAACTTGAATCATGTCATTACAATTGAACAGTACTTGATAAATCCAATGAATTATTCGATAATGTATATTTATGATAGATCGATGAATGTAGTTGGTTTTTTTGTCTTGAGGAGTGGCATTGATATTCAGCAATTAACCTTGGAGACCCCCAAGAAAGGCAGCATGCCATAACAGGAGAAACCAATCCATATTCTCAGATACACTCCTACAATATCCTTAAAATCACCCAGCAAAACCAACTATGCTACTAGGCTAGATGGCATGCTTGAACAAGGTCAAATTACTCTGCTAATGTATCTCTGACTTGGAGAAAGGTTGTATAGAATTAAGGATATGGATGGAAAATAAGATTATCACGCCGAAATTCACCTAGGTTTCCAAGTTTTTCATATATATAGATATATACAGATGTCTGTTACGTTGTGCCCAAATGTAAACAAGAACAATACCAGAGAAAGCAGAATTTGATACCAATGACACGTTACTTGCACAACTAACCACAAGTCTGCAAACAAATTACCGAAGCACAAAACCAAACTGTTGTAACAAATGACAGAAGGTTACAAACCGATTACAGAAAGAAAGATGACAAACACTTGCAGAGAACACCCCTAATTCGAGGAAGGGAAACTCCAGAGCTAATTCCAGTTTTGCACCAAATATCAGCTGCTCCTCGATACTCCTAGGGTAGCCACATAAAGGATATTTCCTTGCACACATTGGGCCAGGCCCAACTACTAATAGCAAAAGTATATAATAAGATACAAACATAAAGCCCCAAAAATAAACCACTTTCTTGTCGATGGTCATTATTTCCCTCTTACGCATCTCCTCCGATATGTGAGAACGGATGCCGGTGTATCAATACCCCCATCCCAACTTGCCACCTTGTCCTCAAGGTGAAATGTAGGGAAGTGATCCCGACACTTGACATAGTCCTCCCGTGGTAGCTTCATCATCATGGAGGCCGGTCCAACGAATCAAGACTTCCCTCTCATTGGTACTACTCCCCGATTTGAGCCGGACGCCCAAAAGTGCCTCCGGTTGTACAATGAGTTCCATATCCTTAGAGAGTTGTTGTGGGATGGTTGTTTGTGTGACTGCAGCCCCTATCGCCTTTCGAAGTTGTGATACGTGAAATACCGGGTGGATAGAACATGTAGGTGGTAACTCTAATCGATATGCCACTTGCCCTATTTTCCCCACTACCTCGTATGGCCCGTAAAAACGAGCTGACAGCTTCTCATATCTTCTCGCAGCCAAGCTTTTCTGTCGGTATGGTCGAATTTTCAGAAATACCCAATCTCCAACATCAAAATTCACATCAACTCGATGTCTATTGGCCTGATCTTGCATCCGTTGTTGGGCCCTCATCAAATGCACCCGTAAATCATCGAGAATGGCATCCCGATCTTCCAATAAATTCTCAACTGAATCCACTATTGTGGTTTGCCCTTCAAATCGGATTAAGGCTGGTGGTTCAATACCGTATAAGGCCTTGAACGGAGTTGTACCCAACGCCGAATGATATGAGGTGTTATACCAAAATTCTGCCCACGCCAACCAACGCGCCCACGCTCTAGGTTGTTCAGAACTGAAACATCGTAGGTAAGTCTCAAGGCAACGATTGACAACCTCCGTCTGACCGTCGGTCTGTGGGTGGTATGCTGTGCTAGTTTTGAGGGCTATATTATGGAGACGACAAACTTCTGTCCACACTCGACTAAGAAAAATCTTGTCTCTATCACATACTACCGATTTAGGCAGTCCGTGAAGTCGCACAATCTCCTTAATAAATTTTTCTGCCACCACTGTAGCAGTAAATGGGTGTTTCAAGGGAACGAAATGAGCGTACTTACTCAATCGGTCTACTACCACCCATATAGTGTCCCACCCATCCGATCTCGGTAACCCCTCAATGAAGTCCATCGTAATATCTTCCCAAACTCTGGTTGGAAGGGGTAACGGTTGTAGCAATCCTGCTGGTGAGGTATTAAGGGTTTTGTTTCGTTGACATACCTCGCAACGACTAATATAATCCCGGACTGCTTTGTGCATTCCCTGCCAGAAAACTTCGCTGGCCAGCTTTTTGTAGGTTTTGGTCACACCGGCGTGACCCCCAATGAGTGAATCATGAAAAGAAGTCAAAATGCGAGGGATAAAAACTGACTTACTTGGTATCACCAATCGTTGTTTGTAGAAGAGATTATCTTGCCATATAGTGAAACCGTTATGCCTAGTACCATCCTCTGCCATCTCCTTTTTTACGCGTTGAATAAATTCATCGGCCTCTATTTCAAGCTTCAAATCCTTCCAGAATTCCCAACACCCTACCTGTAAGGCGCTGCATTCTCCCTCGCCTTCCCCTTTACGCGACAATGCATCAGCAACGTGGTTGCTAGCGCCGGTGCGATATTGGACCTCAAAATTAAAACCCATCAGTTTTGACACCCACCTTTGATAATCCGGACCGATCATGCGTTGTTCCAAAATATACTTCAAGCTAAGTTGATCCGTGCGAACGATGAACCGCCGACCAATCAAATACGGTCTCCATTTCAGCACAGCTTTAACGATAGCCATTAACTCCTTCTCGTATATTGATTTCTGTTGATCTTGGGATCCGAGGACCGAGCTAAAATATGCCAATGGTTGTTTTTCCTGCATCAACACCGCTCCTAACCCGTACCCCGATGCATCTGTTTCCACATAAAACGGCAAATTGAAATTAGGCATGGCTAGCACCGGAACTGTGGTCATCGCAACCTTCAAAGCTTCAAAAGCGGCTGTAGCAGCAGGACTCCAATTGAATTTCCCCTTCCGGAGCAGATTAGTTAAAGGCTCCGCTATGGTTGCGTATCTCCTAACAAATTTACGGTAATAGCCCGTAAGACCCAAAAATCCCCTCAATTGTTTTATATTTCCGGGTAGTGGCCAGTCAATCATAGCTCTTATCTTGTCCATTTCCGCTGCCACCCCCGTGCTTTGAAATTTCGTGCCCCAAATAGGGAGATCCGCTCCCTCCCAAATTCACACTTCTTGTAGTTTAGGAGCAGTCGATGCCGCTGTAATATTCCCAAAGTGCGGTGGATAAATGTTGCGCATGGATTGTCTCCTCTTTCTTTGTAAATTAAGATATCATCGAAAAAGACCAAGATAAATTTACGAAGAAATGGCCTAAGATGTCATTCATAAGGCTTTGAAAGGTAGGCGGTGCATTCGTCAATCCGAAGGGCATGACACGGAATTCATAGTGTCCGTCATGCGTTCGAAATGCAGTCTTTGGAATGTCAGGTGGATGCATACCAATTTGGTGGTATCCTGAGCGAAGATCCAACTTCGAGAATATCGTCGCCCCATGAAGTTCATCCAACAATTCATCTATAACAGGAATTGGAAACTTATCTGGAATGGTGGCCCGGTTCAAGGCCCTATAGTCAACACAGAATCTCCACGACCCATCTTTTTGCGAACCGGAATCACGGGGCTTGAGAACGGGCTCCTACTTGGTTGAATGATTCCCATTCGCAACATATCATCCACCAAACGCTCTATCTCAGCTTTTTGAAAATGTGGGTATCTATACGGCCGAACATTCACCGGGCCTTCGCCAGGTCGAAGCTCGATTCGATGTTCATGATCCCTCGAAGGTGGAAGACCATCGGGTTCTTTGAATATTCCCGAAAATTCCTCCACAATGGCTTTTACAAGTGGTGGTGTTGACTGCTCTTCGGCCGACTCCAAGTTGCCCAATTCAATCATTATACACGGGAAGCCCCGTTTGATATCTTTTGACAATGTTTTGAGAGATACCATCGTCGTTTCTAAGTGGGGACTCCCCGTAAAAACACATTCTCCCCTTGTACCTTGAACTCCACGGTTTTGCTCGCAAGTCTATACGTAACATTCCCAGGGTTTCCAACCATTTAACTCCCAAAATGACATCCACATTTCCCAATTTCAACGGTAAGAAATCATCTGTCAAAATTATATTTCCCAAGTAAACCTCTAAGGCCGGACAGATTCCTCGACTTAAGACACGATCTCCCGTACCCACACATATACCATACGTTCCCGTATCCACCTTCAACAAACCCAATTGTTCGGCAAACGTAGAGGACACAAAATTATGCGTGGCTCCCGTGTCAATTAAGGCGAGAATGGGATTACCTCGTATACTACCTCTGATCTTTATAGTTTTAGGCTAACTCAATCCTGATATAGATTTTGAAGACACCTCGATGGAGCCATCCAACGCTGCTGTCTCGCCTAAAGTTTCTCCCCCCTCGGATTCCGGGTCATTGAAAAGTCCATCCCCTTCTCCGATCACCAAAATTACGTTGCACTCGGTTTTACACACATGACCCATATGCCACTTAGCATCGCAACGATAGCAAAGGCCTCGCCTCTTCTTCTCGCGAATTTGGGCCTCCGTCATGCGCTTGTCGATTCGGCCTCTCTCTCTCTCTCCGGCTCAGCGCGCCCCGATGATGGCGGAAAGCTAGGATTAAGTCGCACTGTATGTGAATCAGCGACTCTCTCCCTTGGATTGTTCGTAGTTATCCCCGTAAGTTGGGAAGGTATAGTTGGGCCACGACCCCCTGTCGAATAAATTGTAGGAATTTTTAAGATCGGCCGAACCTTATCCGACTCTTCCTCTGCTTCATTCTTAGCCTCAATTTTCTCGGCTAACCTCATAGCTCGCCTCAATGATCTAGGTTCCCATAGCTCAACCTCCTTCCTTAATTTATTCTTGAGCCCAATTAAGAAATTCCCGAGAGCTACGTCCTCCGGCACTCCAATGAGGGGCGCCGACTTCTCAATAAACTGGTCGATATATTCCTCCACCTTATTCGTTTGAGTAACTGCTGACCATTGAGAATATAAGTTACCATCTCTAGCTGCCCGGAATTTTTGCAACAACATATTACGTAACTCGATCCACTCCTCTATAGGCTGCTGCGTGAGAGCCCAATCTACCCAAGTTAGAGCTCGCCCTTCCAAGGCCATCCATGCCGCTTCTAGCTGTTCCTTTTCGGGAACCTTATATAACCTGAAGTATCGCTGCACTTGGGATACCCAATTATCCGGATCGGTGCCGTCAAATTTGGGTAAATCGTGTTTCTTGATCCCATTATAGCTTCGTCGAGAATAATTCCTGTGGCGCCGGTCACCCCTGCTGGAGTAATATGAACTGCCCTCTGTCGTCTCATGGACGGAGTGTCGGGAGCGTTCCTTCTTTTTGCCTTCTTGTTCTCTTCGACCTCGGACTTCTCCCTTGAACTAGCTTCATGAAGTTTCATCAATCATCCGAGTTTGAAGATAATTCTTCTTGTTTCGAGCTCATCTCCAAAGCTTGTTGTTGGAGTCGCTCCTGTAATACGGAAGTATGTTTTTGGATGTCGGCTCGGATCGTACTTACATCTACCTCCAAGTCTTCGATTCGCTTTGTCGTAGGTGTCGCCATCGTTGCCCTTCCCCACGCTTCTGGACACCCAGTAGAATATTGATTAATCCACAATCAACTTCAACGAGGCGGACAAATCTGGAAGACTGCCTCAATTTTTTTTTTTTTTTTTTTTTTTTTTTTTTTTTTTTGAAAATCTGCAAACGAACACGAAATTCAAGATTTTCTTCTTCTCTCCAGATCTAACTGCTCTGATACCAGATTTGTTACGTTGTGCCCAAATGTAAACAAGAACAATACCAGAGAAAGCAGAATTTGATACCAATGACACGTTACTTGCACAACTAACCACAAGTCTGCAAACAAATTACCGAAGCACAAAACCAAACTGTTGTAACAAATGACAGAAGGTTACAAACCGATTACAGAAAGAAAGATGACAAACACTTGCAGAGAACACCCCTAATTCGAGGAAGGGAAACTCCAGAGCTAATTCCAGTTTTGCACCAAATATCAGCTGCTCCTCGATACTCCTAGGGTAGCCACATAAAGGATATTTCCTTGCACACATTGGGCCAGGCCCAACTACTAATAGCAAAAGTATATAATAAGATACAAACATAAAGCCCAAAATAAACCACTTTCTTGTCAGTGGCTGTTATTTCCCTCTTCTGCATCTCCTCCGATATGTGAGAACGGATGCCGGTGTATCAATGTCTTCCAGTATCCGGGTACTCATGGTATTTAGTTACATAAAAAGAAGCTACAGTTTATTGCAAACAAGTTGCTTGATGTAACAGCCCACTTAAATAGTTCAATGAACTAATAGAGAATGGTAACTTCTATGGACTCAACAAACTAAAGCCCTTAGCAACTTAGAGTAATGAAAACATGCAAGCACATTAAGATAAAATTATTAGTAGTTGGTTGACAACAGAAATTTATCCTTTTGGAAGTAGAACCAACATAGATATTCAAATCCTTTTGCAAATAGAACCAACTTAGATCCACACTCTAGAAGTTTCCATGGGTAAACACCATTCCAATGGACAAAAGTATAAAATCTTTACCCCTAACACATTAGGTCCACTAAATTGCATCAAATGTGCAGATGAAGTCATACTAAATACCGAAAAATACAGAAAATCGGACCAACACCACCGCGAGAAGAAGAGGATAGATCAAAATCATACCTAACTGGTCCAACTCAATAACAAATGGATCCACACCAAGTCTCTTGAACAAAGATTTCACCTCAGCAGAGTACCTAACAACCAGAAAACCCCCCAAAAAAGAACAATTTAACCCAAATTCATTAAGAAAGAAAGAAGCAAGGTAACTACATAACGTAATCAATCACAAAACTAAAATGCACAGACATATCATGAAGGATGCACTTACGAGCACCAAGTTTTGGAGTAAACAACAACTGGGTGTTGTGAAATGGTATTCTTGACAGTGTCTTCTAATTGGGGCCCGGGCCCGGATGGATTGGAGCACATGGCCCGAATATTAATGAGCCCTACATTTTTTGACGTGGTTTTGAAGCGCAAAAAGTTGCTGCTGGTCGAAACAACAGAGTGAAACTGGGGCAGAAGAGAGGGGGAACGAGGGCAAAGAGACCTGGAATAGAAGCTTTTAACTGTTACACGACATGTCGCCGCCATTGACGCCAGGTTTTTTCTCCGAAATACGTTTGCCAAACTTCAAGAAATTTAATGGATGGCTGGTCCAGGGCTGTTATTACTAGTTAAAGCTACAAGTATTGCATGCCTTCTATTTTAAAAAAAAACAAACAAACAAACAAAAAAAAGAAAAAACAAATCCAACTTATTCAAAATGTTCGGTTTGCCCATAATCTATTAATTTAAAGATACACGCCTCCAATCTTTGTAGGTTTGTGCGATTACATGCCCTACGGATTTCAATCCAATTTTGCGACAAAATGGATCTTTTCTATTATATCTTAGGAACAAAATGGACAACAATGATGATGAATTGATAATTGAGAGAAATAATTTACATCGAAAATTTTCAGAAGATCTTAAATGAGCTATCCCAATCTTATCAAACGCTCAGTACCAAGGTAGTTACTCCTCCCACCTCCCCAGACCTTATTGGATGGTGCCAAAATGGGAAAGTGATTAAAGAAAAAAAGGACTAAACAGTCCAAGTGGGAAGTAACTCGGGTTATTGTCTAGGATGTCTTAGTAGGGGATGTAGCAGCTGAGACAGGCCCAAGCGGCTCAGAACCCAAAGAGGCTGGAACCGGTACTTCTGAACCCGCTCAAAAGATCAGAGAAGAAGTGACCGCGTTCTTAGAGGAGTCAGATGATGAAGATACGCCTCTGCCTCCACCTATATCTGGGAAGGGAAAATCATTGCTAAAAATTCCTCCCCGACCCAAAAGATACATTAGCCCAGCAGCGCAAGCACAGATTGGTGCTGACGAAAAGCTTGCTCGTGAGATTGCTGAGGCTGAGGCGGCAAATAAGCCGAAGAAGGCCCCTGCAAAGGCCAGACAAAAGTAGCTGCCAGAAAGCCCGTTCAAAGGCAAGTGGTCAGGAAGCTCTCTCTCTCCGAGACGAGGCTGATAAAGAATAAGAAAAGGAGAGAGAAGCTGAGAAGAAGAAGGCTGATACATCCCAACAAACGAAGAAGAAACCGGCTGAGCCTACCATAGACGAATTGATCGACCTCAACATAAGAGCACTCGACTCCAGAGCTGAAAGGTATAAACTCGCTGAAGCTAAAAGGAAAGAGGGCAGAAGCCAAGGAGAGGGCGGTTGAAGAGGCAAGAGAAGCAGAACGAAAGCCTAGGCCACTACCTCCTAAGGACAGGGGCATCCCCACTGAAGGAATAATTAGGGTTAGGACGATACCTTCCTCCTTCGCATGTTGTCGCGGCTCTGATTGTTGCTCGTGTGTTAGATCTTCTGATCTGTGTCCCGACCTTTTTCTTCCTCTGGGTGGTCAGAGAACTGAAGAAAATAATCTCTCTCAAACACGATATGCGTGTGTGATTATGTGGGTGTGTTCTCTGTTTCTGAACAGAATACTGATATATATAGGCTTCAAAAGCCAATATAATATTAATATATCTGTAACCCATTAATTTAATTATATTTCTAATGGGCTTCCACATAAAAAGCCCATAATATAATTAATTAATTTCCTGGGCTACTAATATTTATCAATTAATTGGCCCAGCCAATTAATTCCAGATAAATAACATTATTAAATAATGTAAAAATACATTAATCCATTAATAATGAATTCTGAGAGACAATAAATTACTAGGCAACTAATTGGGCGGATCGGGGATCCAATACAAGAAATAAAGTTGGGCCTCCAATTAATTAATTATCCATGCTCAGCCCAGAGCAAAATTAATTAATAAACACAGATTCATTCCACTAGAGAATCCGTGCTGACTTACCCCTTTATCCCAATTTGAGCAAGGGCTTGTATTTTAGACTTAATCGATCTCCGTATTTAAGATATAAATATCTGTTAATTAATTAAGTTCACTGACAGCTTAAATTAATTAACATCTTATATTCCTGAGTAGTACCACTCGACCTTATTAACACACCTGAACTTAATCAACCGGCTGGGTTTAGTGTGCTAAACCTTTCGAGTTCCTCAGGGGATATTATCAACCCATTTTACTAGGATACGGCTGCAAGATACAGACAACCAGCCTGAGCCACAAATAACTACTAACACCCAAGATACGTAGATCCGGTCGCGATGACGTTCACCATAGTAGGTCAAAGTGATAGATAGTCAAATGCACTCAGCTGAAGTCTTACCAAGCTTAAGACCAGCTAAGTCATCGAGATATTGGTTCTCCACTAAGGTCAGTTAGGAGAACACATCTCACTGTGATCCGTCAATACACCACCTTAAGTGTACCAGTAAAGACAAGCAGCTAAGACAAGCCACTTCTTATCTAAACTGCAGCTTAAACCGACAACTTATCCTTAATTTGTCTCAGCTGTGATAACTGTTTATATCTTGTCAGTTCAACCAATTTGTGTTGTCTTCTATGATACCCGACACACCGCACAAATCTAACTTTTATACAAGATAAAGGATAACATGTGCAAATATATATATTTATCAGATAGGAGAATAAAATAGTGGTAGGGACAACACACATTGTATACAAGCATAAAATTTGCCTCCAGTTACAAAATCCCAACAATTCTCCCACTTATACTAAAATAAACTTTTAGTATACAATGTGTCAGTTCTACGTACAAACTAGTACTCAACTATATCTCAGCTATCTAGGTACAAACTAGTACCCAGCTATATATAGCTATCTATCCTATCTATCACTGCAACTTCTCCCACTTATACAAAAGTTTCTGTAGTCCTAAGTGAGGAGCATGTCTACCATCCCGAAGCTACGAACATGCTTCTCGTAAGCCGGGAGTGGTAAGCTCTTCGTGAAAGGATTAGCTAGGTTGACTTCAGTTCCAATTTTGTCAATCACCACGTCACCTCGATTTACGAATACTCGTATAATGTGGTACTTCATGTCTATGTGTTTAAAGGCCTTGTGAGATCTAAGTTCCTTAGAATTTGTCACTGCACCCGCATTATCACAATAAATCATGACCACCTTAGGCAAATTCTGAACAATATCAAGATCCAGGAGGAAATTCTTGAGCCAAACTGCCTCTTTCGAAGCTTCTGAAGCAGCCACATACTCTGCTTCCATGGTTGAGTCCGCAATGCAATTTTGCTTTGCACTCCTCCATGAAATGGCTCCACCTCCCAAGGTAAACACATAACCCGAGGTAGACTTCTTCTCGTCTTTGTCAGCCTGGAAATCCGATTATGTATAACCCAAAGACACTAGACTGTCTGACTGGTAAACAAGCCTATAATCTCTAGTCCGTTTAAGGTACTTGAGATTATGCTTGACCGCAGTCCAGTGTTCCTTTCTAGGATTAGACTGATATCTTGAGACCATGCCTACAGCATATGAGATATCTGCTCTCGTACAAAGCATCACATACATGAGGCTACCGGCAGCGGAAGCATATGGTACTTGCCTCATACTTTCTATCTCTTCAGGCGCTTTTAGGGCACTGATTCTTGGATAGAAAAATGCCATATCTGAAAGGTACTGAACCTCTCTTGGCTTTTTGCATGCTAAAACGAGTAATAACAGTGTCAATGTAGGGCACTTGTGACAAGCTTAACATCCTTTCTGGCGATCTCGGATAACCTTGATCCCAAGGATGTAAGCAGCTTCACCTAAGTCCTTCATTTGAAACTGCTCGGATAACCACGTCTTTACGTCTGATAACAGTTCAACATTGTTGCCAATGAGAAGGATGTCATCTACATAAAGTGCAAGAAACACCACTGATCCATTAACACAGATACGGTACACGCACACCTCGTTAGGACAGGATACAAAACCATAGGATTTGACTACCTCGTCAAAACGCTGGTGCCATACCGGAAATCTTGCTTAAGTCCATGAATAGACTTCTTAAGCTTCCAAACTAGATGCTCTTCGCCCTCCTTCACATAACCATCTGGCTATTTCATGTAGATGTCCCTACCTTTTTCAAGGTGACCGTTTAGGAATGCGGTTTTGACATACATTTGCCAGATCTCTGGGTTCATGTGAGCTGATATGGCAAGGAGAATCCGAATGGACTTGATCATTGCTACAAGCGAGAAGGTCTCTTCGTAATCGATACCTTCTTTCCGGGTAAAACCCTTCACCACTAGCCTGGCCTTAAACGCTATGATCTCTTCATTCGGTGCTCTCTCTTTCTCTTGTATACCCACTTACTACCAATAGCATTGCAGCCCTCAGGTAGTTCAGTGATCTCGTATACATCCATATCAGTTATAAGTCCAGGGATCTACGGTATCTTGTTCATCTGCCGGGAGATAATCAAACGTCTCCCCAGTGAACATATATCGATCAGGTGTATATATCACCCTCCCACTACGTCGAACAGTATCAGGAGCTGTGTTAACAGATTGTGCAGTTACTTGTGGAGTACTATCTTGCACAACTGGTTGTTCAAGTGGAACTCGACCACCTTGTAATTCCTCAAGGATGATGTCGACTCGAGATTTATGGTTACTAATGTAATCCTCTTCTAATAACCGAGAGTTAGGGCTAACAACGATCTTCTGTTCTTTAGGATCATCAAAGTATCCACCCTTTGTTTCCTTCTGATGCCCTATGAACATTCATACTTCTGAACGTGATTCCAATTTGTCGGCCTGCCTATTTAGCACATAAGCAGGATAACCCCAAATCCTTAAGTGGTGCATACTGGGTTTGTGCCCGCTCCACAACTCGAAATGGATCTTTTGTACCGACTTGGAAGGCACACGATTCAGCAAGTATCTTTGCCGATCTCCAGGGGCATATCCCCAAAAGAAAACTAGCAAAGTTGCATAACTCATCATCGACCGAACCATCTCTAAGAGACTTCGGTTCCTTCTCTCTGACACACCATTCTACTGAGGCGTGCCCGGTGCTGTCAGCTGGGATGTAATTCCACATTCTGTCAAGTAGTCCTTGAACTCGTTGGATAGGTATTCTCTACCACGATCAGATCGTAGTGTTTTGATTTCTTTACCTAGCTTCTTCTCCACTTCTGCCTTGAATTCCTTAAAGGTTTCAAAGCAATCCAACTTGTGGCAAAGAAGGTAAACATATCCATACCTCGAGTAATCATCAGTAAATGTGACGAAGTACTCATAACCTCCACGAGCTTGTGTAGACATAGACCAACACAAGTCAGAATGTATCAAACTTAATACTTCTGTGGCTTTATAACCCTTTGCCGTGAAAGGCCTAGTCATCATCTTTCCTTCCAAATAGGTTTCGCAAGTTGGAAATGGTTCAATCTTGGAGAGACTCCAATGATCCATATTTCACCAACCTCTGGGTCCTGTTAAGATTGATGTGACCTAGTCTTAAGTGCCACAGATAAGTTTGATTTACCTTAGAAGACTCTTTCCTCTTCTTAGGATTTGATGATGAGGAAGCAATATTAACAGAACTACGCGGTTTACAAGTAATAGTATATAAAGATCCGTTTAATGGTCCACCACAGATAAAATCATCGTCTTTCATGATAGAAACTTCACTATCAAAACTTGATTTATAACCATCCATGGTGCAGAGTTTTGAAACATAAATAATGTTTCGCCTAAACTTAGGCACATATTAAACATCTTTAAGTACTAAAACAGAACTATCAAAAGATAGATGTAAATCTCCAATGACAATTGCGGGAACTTTCGATCCATTGCCCATTGAGACTACCACCTCGCCATTGCTCAATTACCTTTTCTGCAAGAAACCTTGCAAGGTGTAACAAACATGATCAGTTGCCCCCGAATCCACTACCCATTCGTGGGTAGAAGAGGAAACCAGAACAGTTTCAATTACAAGAGCGACTCGCGTCTCTTTCTGTTTTGCCTTGACATCTGGATTATAATTATTCCAGTGTCCTTTCTTACCACTCTTGAAGAACCTTCCTTTCTCCTTTGACATTCGCATGTCGCCGGTAAGGACCGTCTTCTTACTCGCACTGCTCTTCTTGAAATGTCCACCATTTCTGCTCTTTTTCTGGTTTCCGCCTTTCGGAGGATTCCTTGAACTACTAGGGATTTTCAAGACTTGAGCACTCTTGCCATTTCCTATAACTTCTTTGACCGCTACCAAAGATTTGAGTAACATACTCATAGTAAACTCGTTCTTAGACATAACGGTCCTTAAACAGAAGTTCTTATAGGACCTTTGCAGAGCTTTTATTGTGAGCGGTAAGATATCTCTTCCACTTTGTAAAATAATTTAAACCCGTTAGGGGCTTGGTTGGTGAGACTGTTTAGGAACACGAAAAATTTCGAACAGACATATCTGAAAAATAGAATTTAAAAGCATGTATGAAATTAATATTTGCACATAATTCGTAATTAACAATCATTGTAACCTTTTGAAAAACCAATGATGTTAAATACTCGAATAGCCCTAGAGATCACACTCGCAAGCCACTCAGGTGGACGTTTACTCGTGCACCCCTAGACCAAGCTATATACCTAGCTCTTTAATTTCAATCCTAGGTTCTTAAGACGAATGGAATTAATAATCCGATATCTCTGGACCATGTGACTATTAATACGCGGGAAGGGACTTCTCAGGAAGTTGTACCCGCGGTGACATCTAAGCTTTGACCATTAATTTGACCGAAAGAACATCAAATTCTCGAAATGGGCATACTTACGCGAACCATACCGCTTTCAATTTGATTTAATTAGCCATCTTATTTAATTATTATCTGCTAGAGTACTCGTGTTTACTAGACACGCAAGCCACTCAGGTGGACGTTTACGGCTTTGCTCCCACTACTCAATAATATTTAAATATTATATTAGAAAACCCATCTCACAAAACTCGTGGTTCAAAAATACAAGCAAGCCACTCAGGTGGACGTTTACTCATATAATTGTTCCACTTTTGTGTATGGTCCAATTAATGGAGGTCCGATTAAGTGTTTAATATCCAAATTAATGGAATCTAATTAAACATCTAATTTAAAATTGCTTAGTCTTTTTATTTAAAAGGTTTGTTTTGAATCATGCATATCCACATAATTCCTAAAGCATGCAATTTCTAAGCACACATAATAAAACGTGCTCGCAAAAAATAAAACATGCTTTAATACGACGTAAATCCTATTTACATGCTTTTCTAAGCGCAATTAATCACATAATCGCATGCTAAAGCATAATAAAAAATAAATACGCAAATAGGAAATTTAAAACGTCGTTATCGGGCTTTAAAACACGTAATCCCTAACTATTACATTGCCCTATCAAAATACAGATCTTCGAAATCTTGAAAAACTTCGAATCTCGAAGCCGCATCAGCCTGCCAAAACTGCATCGCCACGTCATCAGGGTCGTCTACCACATGGCAGACATGTGGAACACACGTGGACAGTAAGTCAGCAGCAAGGGCTGACGTGGCGCGCCACGTCGGCTTCGTCTTCTCCACAAAACAACGCCGCCGCTGCTGATTTTCAGGCCGGTTCTCGCCAGCCTGTCTTCACCTAGAGGAGCGCCGGACGATCACAAACAGGGAACCGGCTTCACCGCGACGATACGCCGCCCGTGGCGACGCAAATCCGTACTGCGCGCGCGCGGCTGCGCTCGCCGCGCGCCTGCGCGCCGCTGCCATTCCCCGACCGTCCCGAGCCCACCTCCTTCATCACCAGTTCGTCGGATCCGTGAAGAATGGCCGGCGCCAGTCCTACAAACACGGTAAAAACGCACCGCCCGTCGCCACTGATTTGCCGCCCGAAATCCGTCCTCTCCGAGCCGCGATTCGATCAATTGAAAGAGGGGAAACATAATTGGAACACTCACGACCATCGGGTAATGGATTCCGGCCGAGATTAGTTCCTCAATTTCTCGAATTTCAAACGATTCGCCAGAACGAATTCATAACGAGCAGCCTACTTCAGACGTCATTTTCGATCATATCCGGGATTGGATGATCCCTTACGACCTATCGAGGCGAAGCTCGTAAGACGAGGATTCCACAGGTTCAAGCCGATCGGAAATCGGACATAGAACCCGCCGGGAATCTCCGCCGCAAAATGCGGCTAAACCCTAGAAAACTAGGGTTTTCGCTGTGATTTAGGGCTTTTCTGGACAGCACGACGCTATTCCAGACAAACCAGAAACCGGAATGGGTCATGCGACCTATCCAGACGAAGCTAACGAGAATACGAACAAACATATCTGAACGGATCGAAATTCGGCGGTCGTGTTCTGCCAGAAATAAGGGTTTCGCCTTTTCCGTCTTTCTGCGTCGTCGCGCCTCGATTTTCATGCATCCCGGACCAATTACAGCACAATAACAGTACAATCACATAACACATTGGTCCTATAAACCACTCGTGGATTTTCACACGAGAAAAACGTTACAACGGGGTCAAAACAGTGGCTCGCAGGCCGCCCCAAACACGAAAATTAACCCGATAACGACGGAATTAAACCCTAATCATACATCTAACAACAACAATCAGAGCCTAAACCAGACTCTGATACCAATTGAAGGAATAATTAGGGTTAGGACGATACCTTCCTCCTTCGTATGTTGTCGCGGCTTTGATTGTTGCTCGTGTGTTAGATCTTCTGATCAGTGTCCCGACCTTTTTCTTCCTCTGGGTGGTCAGAGAACTGAAGAAAATAATCTCTCTCAAACACGATATGCGTGTGTGATTATGTGGGTGTGTTCTCTGTTTCTGAACAGAATACTGATATATATAGGCTTCAAAAGCTAATATAATATTAATATATCTGTAACCCATTAATTTAATTATATTTCTAATGGGCTTCCACATAACAAGCTCATAATATAATTAATTTATTTATTGGGCTACTAATATTTATCAATTAATTGGCCCAGCCAATTAATTTCAGATAAATAACATTATTAAATAATGTAAAAATACATTAATCCATTAATAATGAATTCTGAGAGACAATAAATTACTAGGCAACTAATTGGGCCAGATTAGGGATCCAATACAAGAAATAAAGTTGGGCCTCCAATTAATTAATTATCCATGCTCAGCCCAGAGCAAAATTAATTAATAAACACAGATTCATTCCACTAGAGAATTCGTGCTGACTTACCCCTTTATCCCAATTTGAGCAAGGGTTTGTATTTTAGACTTAATCGATCTCCGTATTTAAGATATAAATATCCATTAATTAATTAAGCTCACTGACAGCTTAAATTAATTAACATCTTATATTCCTGAGTAGTACCACTCGACCTTATTAACACACGGGTTTAGTGTGCTAAACCTTTCGAGTTCCTCAGGGGATATTATCAACCCATTTTACTAGGATACGGCTGCACGATACAGACAACCAGCCTGAGCCACAAATAACTACTAACACCCAAGATACGTAGATCCGGTCGCGATGACGTTCACCATAGTAGGTCAAAGTGATAGATAGCCAAATGCACTCAGCTGAAGTCTTACCAAGCTTAAGACAAGCTAAGTCACCGAGATCTTGGTTCTCCACTAAGGTCAGTTAGGAGAACACATCTCACTGTGATCCGTCAATACACCACCTTAAGTGTACCAGTAAAGACAAGCAGCTAAGACAAGCCACTTTTTATCTAAACTGCAGCTTAAACCGACAACTTATCCTTAAGTTGTCTCAGCTGTGATAACTGTTTCTATCTTGTCAGTTCAACCAATTTGTGTTGTCTTTTGTGATACCCGGCACACCGCATAAATCTAACTTTTATACAAGATAAAGGATAACATGTGCAAATATATATATTTATCAGATAGGAGAATAAAATAGTGGTAGGGACAACACACATTGTATCCAAATTCTTCCGACAAGGCAAGAAACCTAATGAGCTGAAAACTCACAGATGGCCTCACGTAGATGAGTGGATGCCCTGGGAGAAGACTCAGACTTGAGAGACGATCAAAGCTGAATTCATCAAGAGATATTATGTATGACAATTTTGGCCCGACTCCGTCAGAGCTGAGCAGTTTGCTGAATGGATTGAGAAGAATGATAATGAAGTCTACAATATAGTTCAGAAGGCCCTTCTTGAAGATAACATTGCGGTTAGAACTCCGGCCTTCAGAACTCTGCTACCACCGAGAAAATTAGACGGATCACTCTTCATAGCCCATATTGAAACAGAAGCTAGGAATGCAGCCAAAGCTCTTGATCTTGAATCGACAGATCCAGATGATATCCCTAAGATTCAAAAGTTGAGGTGTGACACTTTCAAGATGTATGGACTTCCATTGCTCGAAGATAAATCGAATGATTTCAAGGCAAGGATTCAACGCTTTAAATCTGCTAGGAAGTAGTCTAGCTTGTATGTATCAGTTGTATTTCTAGTGTAGCAATATGATGTAACTGTACTCTAATTCTTATCATCAATACAATAGTTGTTACTTGGCCTGACAATTCCTTATTGTCTCCATGGCTTGCTTCGTTTTTATTTAACACTCAGAATCACTTAAGTGATTGCTGACTCATACACCCGTTGATTATTTGTGTGTTCGGTTCTTGCTTAGTTTAGAAGACTTGGAGATACTCTCCATAGTTTCTCGTTGTAATATTTGTAAGGAGTTTGTATCTGATAGTTCTTTAGATTCTTAGATAGTGTTAGATATAGTTTGATAGCGATAGGTTTTGGCATCATCAAATAGGGGGAAATTGTTGGGAGATGATTCAGCTATTGTTTAGTGATTAGATGATTTTGTTGGATATGAGTCAGTAGATGATACTCAGCTGTTGTTCGGTTAAAAGAAAATTGGGGGAAATCATAGTAGTACTATGGAATTGAAGATCCCAAAACCTAGCTGATATCAGTAGATTAGTGTATCGTTAGGATTAGCTGATGTATAGGTTAGACTTGATATATTGATTATTATTTTTGTCTAAGTCCTGTACGGGGTAATTGTTGAACTGATCTTCTGTCGAAGATACTTTTCAGAACCCCACGTCATCGGTGTAATCGCTTGTGTTCTTCGGTCGGCCGTGATCTTCCACTCGGTCGAAGACGGTGCATCACTGACAAATCATCGATGAAGACTACTCTCGCCGTGATAGTCATCGAGCGAAGAATAGAAACAAGCACGGTACCTTCGCGGTCGCCGGTGACCTACTCGGTAGATGCCGTGTCGGCCGACTCAGTCGAAGAAGACAGAGACTTTTCGGTCTCATCGTATCCTACGGAAAGTGACCCAACTATTCAAGTCTTTTCGAAAAGTTCAGCAGAAGACATACGAGGTTGTTGAACGGTCAACTCTGACATTCTCACCAACTATAAACCTCGACCAATGAGAAGCCGACAACGCTTACCTACTCTACACGGTAAAAAGTTGCTCTCATGAACGGTGCATTAACCGCCCCCGCTTGCAACAAGTTCGAATTAATGGCCGTTTTTCTTGGAAGCTTGTGACACGTGGCATCGTCGTCTCCAACGGACATATGCCATAACTCACAACTATAAATAGAGAAGTTTTTGAAGCTCCGAATGACGGAATTTCGTAGGGACAAGCTCAAGTTAATAAACGCTCTAGAACACTCAAAGATCATCTAGAGGAAAACTTGCGTACTTAGAAGATTTCTCAGTTTTTCTCTCTAGAGTTCTTACATCCCTTTCTTCTCTAGACTAAGCTCATTGTCATATTTATAGCTTAGATTCGAAGGAGTTCACATTTAGTGAATTGTTCTTATTGTAAGAACTCCTTCTCAGTTGGAGAAAATTCCCTTCCCTTTCAGACTTAGGTTTGGATTGTAAAGTCGCTAAGGACTATAACTTAGAGGGAACTGTCCAGGCGCACGTATCCCCGCCGAGGCTTGCTCGAGAATAATCAACAAGTTCTCCCCCTTGTTCAGGACCGTGGACGTAGGATCTTGCGTATCCGAACCACGTTAAATCGCTTGTGTTCTTTTACTGTTTTATTGCATAGCATTCAACTAACTTGAAAATCATAAGCTTGCATAAAACGTATTTTATAAAGCGCACGACCAAAATATTTAATTTGCTAAAACGTGTTTTCAAAAGAGACAAATTCCGGGCCCCACACTTTCCGCACAACAGCCTCCGACCGATTCTCAAAGTACTCGACAACGATCGGTAGGAGAGAGCTCATGAGGCGACTCACTCTGTCCCGCGATCGAAGGCTTATTTGGCACTCGTTCATCGGTTGCAATCATCGGCTCAGTGACCTTCATTGAGAAAAAGAAAGCGAGCTCGGGTGTATTCACCCCCCTCTACACCTGACTTATCGTCTCCGGACCAACAATTGGTATCAGAGCGCACGGTGTTCAACTGATCGCCGGTTCTAAAATACTGGTCCTCTCGAACTGATCCTGAAAACCGTTTTCACTGCATAAGCATCTTTTCAGCATCCTTATACTCTTACTCTTGCGATGTCTGATATGTCAGGTATTAGGATGGTACCGATGTTCTCAATAGAGAACTACACGGTATGGCGCGTATGTATGGAGGCACACCTAACGTCACTCCACGACAGCATGTCAGATGTCCTAGAGTCAGGACCAATCATTCCCATGATCGACAGCGTAGTATTTGCTGCTGGAGGAGGCGTGGGAGTACAAACTGGTGCTAAGGTTCCCAAAGATAAAACTGCCTTCACGCCTGAAGAAAAGAAGCTGCACAACCTTGACCGAGTTGCACGTAATGCCATATTGACTACGCTCAGTGATTCACACCTCGGAAGGGTACAGGATTGCAAGACGGTGAAAGAGCTATGGGACGCCTTGGTTGTACTGAGCCATGGAACCCCTCAGATCAAAGAAAACAAGCTCGAGCTAGAGCTTCAGAAGTTCAACGCCTTTGCAATGGAGCCTACTGAAACCATTGACGAGCTGAGTGTCAGATTCACCAATCAAGTCAATGTCATCAATGGGCTGGGGAGGTCGTTCACCAACAAGGAGATGAACACCAAGATCTTGAGAGCGTTGCCCCGACAGAAGTGGCTTCCATTTGCTACTTATTTACGTCGCTCTGATCTAAATGCTCTAACTCCTGATGTTATATTTTCAGAATTAAAATCGGAGGAATTCGAGCATAGCCTTACCCCAAAAGTGCTTAAGCGCTCCAGCGACACACGGTTCGATCATGCCTTCAAGGCACGATCAAGCAATACCGGGCCAAGCCTATTTCCTCAAGCAAAGCCGTGGCCACATCGTAGCAAAGTCTTCCGAGACTTCAGGCCCCGACCCGGCTAGCAACGATGGCTCTCAAATATCGAGGGGAAAAGGAGAGAGTCAAAAAGGCGAGGAAATACAACCGAGATTCTTCTTCGGTAAGAAAGATTATCATAAGAAAGAAGAATCTAATCCTTCTACCGAATGCAAGAAATCGAGTCTGGCCGCTAGTCCGTCTAAAGACTCACTGGTAAGAGCAAAGCAGAACATCCACCGCTACAAGCGCAAGAAGGAGGGACACTATCGATCGATTGTCCTCGAACTCTCAGCGCTCAAAGAGCGAACGGCGAGCCGGGAGAAAGAAATTCGCCGAGAGACGGCGGGCCTATATAGCCGGAGAGATATCCGACAACTCAATTGAGGAGAATACATTCATGTATTCTT
This sequence comes from Lavandula angustifolia, assembly GCA_028984105.1. Classification (NCBI taxonomy): domain Eukaryota; kingdom Viridiplantae; phylum Streptophyta; class Magnoliopsida; order Lamiales; family Lamiaceae; genus Lavandula; species Lavandula angustifolia. The sequence goes on from CM054820.1 coordinate 24,410,661, forward strand.
CTAAAGACGAAGCCGCATTCGTCGCAGATTGAGGTCGCAGAGACAGCTTCTCGATAAGTCGGCCGAATGCTCTCGATGGCCTGGAGAAGAGGCCGAGGTAAATTCTAAACACATTATTACCTCTTCTTCACACAAAGCACACAAGACACGTGCTCGGTCACGAGATGATCCTCTAGATGTGGTACAAGCCTACGATGATCCGCTAGAGGAACGACATTCGATTTGAGTAAAGAGTTCGAGCAGAACCATCCAGGGAACTTGAACGGTAAAGGCCGAGAATCGAGACTTTCTTCGGTTGTCGGGTCTCTGCTGAGTCAGGTGGATCTAGTTGCGAGACTCAAGGAAGAGATTGAATCTCTTATGACTAAGTCTCGGCTTCAAGAGACTCGAGATCTCGGTTCGACCAAGGACAATTCCGAGAAAGAGACTCGAAATAGCCCGGCTCGATCGAAGCTCACGCGACGTGCGGAATGACTATGACTTACTCGGAAGGAGTGACGAGGTCCTGGAGAGGTTTGATGACCGAACAATACCTGGGAGCGAAGGAGAAGCTTGAAAGCATGCTTAGAGCACAACGGCCAACCGCCGTGAAAGAAGGCCTTGGCTATACCCACGAAGCTTCCACCTCCAAAAGCTCGGCAACTCGGGCGATAGGTTCGTCGGAGGAAAGGTGCAAGGCGCCGACACCACACCTCGGGCGAAGAACAAACGAGAAAATGATTGCACCTCGGCCGAGTAGCAACAAGCAATGACCAAAGGTTCCAGCCCGAGGACACCACGATCAAATTCGGGGGAACCAAGAAGGTCGGATGGGCGAACGAGCAAGACAAGGAGCCACTGTATGAGCACCCGGCTCGGTGCGGCTCGTACTACTATGAGCCCGAGGGTCGGGAGAAGCGCTAAGACTCGAAGAAGAAAGCGCCCGAACCCAAAATTATCGCGAAAGTCGGTATCTCCAAGTCCCGTGGAGAAGAAAGGCGACAAGGTTCGAAGAAGAAGTCTAGGACTTCTAAGGTCCCGAGACAGATCTGGGTTCCAAAATCACCCACTAACCAAGAAGGACCCAACTCGAACCAAAGGGTACCTAAAAATGCCTCTGTTTTGCGGGTGCATAAGGATCCATGGATAGTGGACGGCGGTGCTCGAGACACATGACTTACCGGAAGAGCTCGGCGACCAACTACGTACAAGAAGATGGTCCCAGGTGAATTCGGTGACAACTCCAAAGGCTACACAAGGGGATACGGAACGCCGAACATTGGGACCGCCACGGTTCCAAGAGTAACATATGTTGAAGGAGTTCAACATAATCTCCTTTCGATCGATCAATTCGTGATAATCTTAATAGAGTAATCTTTGACGCCGGTTTTACGTGATATTGTTGACAAATCTACAGGGAAAACAGTGTTATCAGGTTCGCGGAGGAAAAACATCTATGTTGCAGACTGGAAAACCGCAGAACCTGAGGCTTGCTTACTAGCACAGACAAAATCTGGTGACAAGTCAGGATGGCTATGGCAGAAGAGACTCAGCCACCTGAACTTCAAGACCATGAACAAGCTAGTCAAGAACTCCAAAGTCAGAGGACTGCCCAAAGAATCGTTTATCAAAGACAGAAATTGTGAAGCGTGCCTGAAGGGAAAGCAAACAAAGAGTAGCAATCCACCTATTCCGTCACCTTCCACTGATGGAATCCTTCAGCTGCTTCACATGGACTTATTCGGGCCAGTCTCTCCAGTGACTATAAGAGGCAAGAAGTATGCCCTCATCGTCATTGACGACTACTCGAGATATACTTGGGTCATCTTCATCGCCAACAAATCTGATGTTCAGACTGAGTTACCTAATCTACTGAAGAAACTCAGTGTGGAAAAGAACATCAAGATTAAGAAGATACGCTCAGACAGAGGAATAGAGTTTATGAACTCAGTAGTTAAAGTGTACTGCGATAAAGAGGGAATTCAGCACGAGACATCAGTGCGCGCACCCCTCGCCGAACGGACTTGCTGAACGTAAGAACAGAACACTCAAAGAAGCAGCAAGAACGCTCCTAGCGGACTCGGGACTATCCTCAAAGTTTTGGGGCGATGCTGCGAGAATCGCTCACTACGACACAAAGCAACACATGAAGACGCCTTACGAACTGTGGAAAGGGAGAATTCCTTCTATTTCTCATTTTCATGTTTTCTATCGTCCTTGCTTTATCCACAATAATGGGAAAGATCGGTTGAAGGTCTTTGATAGCAAATCGATCAAGGAGTATTCTTAGGATACTCCCGAGTCGATAAAGCCTTCGAGTCTTTAACTATCGGACTCTTTGTGTGGAGGAAAGCCCTCATGTTGTTTTTGATGAATTTGTTACTGAGAACAGGAAAGATACAAAGTCAAATACTGAAGATGTCAGCAGCAAGATACAGGATCTCGGACTGAATGATAAAGCTGAAAAGATCCAGCATTGTTGGGATGATGAGTCAGACGATGAACAAACACGGACTCAACCAACAATCGATGTAGGCTGACCTAGTTGATTCTATCGAACGAGAATCAATAACGAGTAACATCGGTCGATGAGGAAGCCCCCGTGGTAACGAGACCTCTACTGAGAATGTAAACTCAGGGGGAGCGATTAATATTCCTGAGCTAAATGCCCTTGAACCTGGAAACTCAGTAGACCCTAACCTTCTTACTCGAATTGCTACGGTCACGGAACGCACTACTTCGAAATGCCTAATACACCTGCGGCGTGCGTAAGTAGTATCGAAGAAGAAGCCCGACTCAGGCGTTCGTGGCTCGATGCTCATTCTTCGATCTTATCATTGGAGATCCATCAAGCAACTATAAGGACGAGATCAAGATTAAGTCAAGGAGAAAGCTCACTTTACTCTTGTTTTCGTCTCGAGAAGAACCTCGGTCGATAGAGGACGCACTTAAAGATGCTTGACTGGGTCATTGCTATGCAAGAAGAGCTGAACCAGTTCGTCGAAAATGAAGTTTGGGAGCTTGTCGACGCACTGCAGACATCAACACGTGATTGGAACTAAGTGGGTCTTCAAGAACAAACGAGATGAAAACAACGTCATTGTCGAAATAAAGCTCGACTAGTTGCTAAAGGATACAATCGAGGGGAGGGAATTGACTTTGATGAAACATTTGCTCCGGTCGCCGATTGGAAGCCATTCGTCTTTTCCTAGCTTATGCAACACATCGTGGATTTAAGGTATATCGAGATGGATGTGAAGTCGGCTTTTCGAACAAAGCGTCTTGAAGGAAGAAGTCTACGTGGAACAACCGCCCGGCTTTCGGCAGGGACATCGGGTGTACGAGACTTAGGAAAGCTCGTAGATGGGTTAAAACAAGCACCCGGGGCTTGGTATGATACCCTATCGGACTTTCTACTTCATAAAGGTTTTCGAGGGGGACGATGATCGCACCCTATTCAACATAAAGTCGAGGAGATGACATTCTACCGGTGCGGATCTACGTGGGCGACATCATTTTCTACGGCAGAAATGAAGTCATATGTCGGCGGTTCGAGAAGATGATGAAAGAGAAATTCGAGATGTCCATGATGGGAGAGATGAATTATTTCCTTGGATTTCAAGTCAAGCAATCACCCGAAGGAATCCTCATCAATCAAGCCAAATACACTCGAAATCTTCTCAAGAGATTCGGGTGCGACTACTGACAAGCCGGTCAAAATCCCCATGAACACGAACTTTAAAATCGATCTAGACAAAGAAGGAGCTTACGTTAACTCTACCGATTATAGAGCTATTATAGGCTCTTTACTTTATTTAACAGCTAGCCGTCCTGACATAACTTATGTTGTAGGTATATGCGCAAGATTCCAAGCGGATCCCAAGCGAAGTCATTTAGACTCGGCGAAGAAGATTCTCGCTATTTAAGAGGAACACTCGATCTTTGGGTTATGGTATCCTGGCGATGATAACTTAATACTAACAGAGTTATTCCGATGCTGATTATGCAGGATGCGGGATAGATCGAAAGTCAACTTCCGGAACTTGTCGGTCCCCTAGGCGGCAAGGCGATTTCTTGGTTTTCAAAGAAGCGGCATTCGCAGCAACATCCACTACCGAAGCCGAGTACATGGCTGCAGGAAGTTGCTTGTGCGCCCCAAATCCTTTGGCTTCGACAACAACTTAGAGATTATGGTATAACTCGGGATGAAGTGCCCATCTACTGCGACTCCACAAGTGCAATTGCCATAACTCGAGACCCGGTTCTACATACCGGATGCAAGCACGTGGATATCCGACACCACTTCATCGGAGACCATGTCGAGAAGAAGGATATCGAGGATGGAGAAGATCCATGCCGACAAGCAAATGGCGAGATATACTTGACCAAACCACTAGGCGAGAACAGGTTCGAGAGAACTATCGGTTGAGCTAGGTCTACCGGATCCCATCGAGATGCGTCGGTAGATGCCGACTACCGAGAACATCATTGCCCAACAATTGGTAACAATTAGTATCGGCATAAGGAATCGATCACGACAGGTCGGATAACTAAGTACAGGTGACTCGGTTGGGAAAGTCACACTGTACACGGCAGGGGGGAACATAGTCATCGGCATGACAACCATTCTCCTTATACATAACGGTAACCGGTGATAAGTTCACGGTGAAGAGGTTTGCGTAATTTTGTGTACTTATTTTTTTTTAGGCATGCTCGCATTTATTGCATCGATCGCTCACACTCGGAGTTAATATGCATTCATTTCCCGCCATTAATAGTTTAAGGAAAGGTCGGTAGGGAAACCTCTTCATTCGCATAAACCGAGTAATTAATGCCGTCTCGTCGCGCATTTAATGCATGTCTTCTCACTTACCTTTATTACGTAGATCTATGTTTTAGGCGGCTTTGGTAATCATCCTTTTTTTAACATTAAATCTTAGCCGTCCATAGTTATGAAAGATTAAAAGTCAGCCGTTAGATTAAAACGTGCAATCAAGCCAATATATACAAAATCTTTCATCTTCTATCATTCCTCACTTTTCGCCATTTTCATACCTTACGAGCTTTACTCGCAATCAGTTTCTACTTCTCACAATCCTTGCCTTGCTCGTGCATCTTTCAAGCTCTAATACTCGGTAATGTATTAAAATCTGCTGATAACTACTAACTTACTCTATTTTCAAGTGCTAACAAGTTGTTTTGCAGATTTCTATGGCGATCGTACAGACTCCTGAACCTATAGTGGAGATCATGGCCATCCGAATTCAGTTCGAACCCACAATGGCTTTCCGCCAGGTGGACATTCCGTATCTGGAGCCAATGTTCGATGCTCTGGAGAGGTCAGGGTTGGAGACCCTTGTGACCAAGCATCCGCGTGCCCATCTGCCAAGGCAAGTGGCAGAAGCGTATTTCAACTGGAACTCAATGGCTGCCGGAGGAGAAGAAGCTTCCTTCTCATACATGAGAGAAACATCTCCGAACAAGTGGAAGCCGACTCAACACACCTTCAACATCCGAGAGGCTCTAGTCCTCGCGTTTCAGCTTCCTAATTCTGGTATCTCACCTATTGGATATAAAGAGAGGGAGATCAATGCCTATGTACAAAAGTTCTGTGGACGCAGTGATCTGACGTTCAAGACACCTCTCCCGAGGAATCTCTTGCTACCTCAGTATATAGGTTTAGCGTATGTGGTCTCGTACATACTGACAAGCTCAGTTGGATCGTACGATCAACTGTCCAAACCTAGGATTCAACTGATGATGGCTATTGACGACGGAGTAGAAGTGAACTGGGCTGACTATTACACGACTCGAGATGAAAGCCCGTGCCCGAGAATTCACTACTCTACCCATCGGCGAGAGGAGGTTGGCCAGTGTGGGTAAGCTTCTATTCGGGACCAAGATGTCGGTCCTAATAGAGAGTGTTGTACGAGAGGAACTCAGCTTTTGAAGACTCAAAGTCGTACAACACTAAGCTAATAAAGTTTAAGACCGAAGAAGCGACGGAGAAGTCAATCGGGCAAAGGGCCACCCGAGCGTAAAGAGAGGCTGCTCCCCGCCCTGCCATCTCCCGCTGATGTGTCCAAGAGGAGGAGGCTTATCAAGCCACGACCAGCTGAGATCACTGTGGCTCAGCCGATAACTGTCATAGAACAGGCTCCTCCTCCACCTCAAGATGAGCAAACCTTGGACTCCGACACGGGGGATGGAAGGAGCCACCCTCAAGGAGAAAGCTCAAGTCATCGGCTCCGATGACACTCGGTCGGACATTCGAGAGCCAATCGAAGAGACCGAATGGACAACAACTCATACCACTCGTCTACGTGCTACAGTGAGATTCACGAGCGATTCCGAGAGATAGGCGAGCATGAAGACTTGGTTGACATTGCCATCAGGGCAAGAGTTCAGATGCTACTGAGGTTCTTAAACTGGGATATTCTGATAGATTTTGCAAAAAATCAGTCAGCCATCGCTCTACTCACAGAGGAGCAAGATTTACAGGCAGAGATCGGATTCGGGGAGCCAGCTGATTTGGCGTCCTTCGAGGATCTTCGAGCTGCTATGGTCTATCTTCTTAGCCTGCGTACCGCAGCTCCTGCTGCTAATGCTCCGCCTCCATCTCCTCCTGCTGATGAGGGTGATGACCAAGAACAAGATCAGGAGATGGAAGGCAACCCCAAGGATGCAGAGTTGGGAGGCTCTGCTGAGGGACCAACTCCCCATGAGAAGAGCCAATCACCACCCCTTGGTACATCAGGTGAGGCTCAGGGCGCTCCGAAGTACAGTCGGGAGCAGCTCCTCGTGTTTTCTGATCAAAGGCTCGGAACAAGCTCTTACCAGATTCAACCCATTGGTTCCGTGTCCTCCAAATCAGTGAATAAGGCGATCAGACGCCAAGGAGCTAAAAACAGACTTCTCGCCAAAGACGTCCATATCAAATGGGAGAAGTATACGAAGGCGCAGACTGATAGCCTGGATAAGCTAGCCGCTGGCATCTCCACTCCTCAAGAGGCTCCTTCGCAGCTTGATTTTAAGGAGATGATCGAGCAGGTTTTGATAGCGCGAAAAGCGGATCTATCCGCACGAAGTCGATTCTTTGCTCCAAGCTCAAAGCAAAACATTTACTGAGCAGCTGACTCATGCTCTCACAACAGTCCAAGCTCAAATGGATGAGCGAAACAAGTTGGCTACAAGCAGCCTCCAGACTGCTATTAAGCAATAGGCTAAGGCCTTGAACGAGATTCAGAAGGAGATGAAGGAATCCAATGATCTAGCCCTGCTGAAACTCCGCCGGGAGTCGGTTGCTCATCTCAATCGATCTAGGGCGGCTCAAGAGAAGGGCTGGGAGCAATGCGCTGACTTGGTCAAGGACTTCGACTCTACGATTACTCGAGATCAAGGACTCGGTATACAAGCTCGAGAGAGAAGTCACAGCTATCCGTACCAACCTCGATAAGGCTGCTGATGCCAAAAAGGGGGAAGGTATAATAAAAGATGAATCTGAAATGGATACAACTGATGTACAGATAATCAGGGAAAGGGTTCAGGAGGAGAGACCCTCCACAGCTGAAGAACCTACACAGACTCAGGGGGAAAGGGCTCAGGAGGAAGGACCCTCTACTACTCAGGATAAGAACTCTTCTGAGGTCCTTCTCCTAGAATTTCCACTTCGACCAACCCCTATCTCCTCTTCTGCTGCTCACATTGAAGAAGTAGCAAACTTTATTGAGCGGGAGACGAAAGAAGAAGAGCCCGAGCTCGAACAATTGCCACCGCAGTAGGCGGGGAAGGAGATTGCAAGCGTATCTACTCCTCCTTCCTCCCCGGTCCATAAGTTCAAATCAAAAGCGGAGCAAGAGGCTTATGACCTCAAAATTGCCCAACAAATGCGGGATAAGCTCGACCATGAGCGTCGGCTTGAAGAGGCGACGAGAGCGAAAAGAAGCCCAAGGGCAAAGTCGTTAGGGGCAAAGGCAAGAAAAAAGGTCGGGTCGGTCGAAGAGCAAAAGAAGAAAGCCCAAGCAGATTTTGCTAAGGCTCTTCCGATCGAGATCCAAGCTACTGCTCGAGTATTCCCACTTCTACTCTAACACCCGAGCGGATAGCGGAAGATCAAGCGACACGGGAGGCGACGGCGCAAGGTCCGAGTCTCGGGCGAGGAGACGATAGAGCGGCCGCACTCCGCGAAAAGAAAGGATAGGCGACTTGGCGAAAATGCGTAGCTTATCTCTCAAGCCGGCGGCTGATCCGAGGAGGCGGATCCCAAGAGGATCCAAGTTCATCGGGGCCCATATGTTAAGAATATTCCTATCCCGCATGTGGATAAATGGGTGCCGGGCGATATGAACGTCCATTGGGAAAGGCCGAAAGAGGATTTTATTAAAGGCTATTTTGTATGGCGCATTTATCCTCTCGATCCGGTGATCGGTTATTCGACGAACTAATCTCGAGATTTGATGTCACTTTCGGAGATCGGTCGAGACAGTTATGGAAGAACAGAATATTCCCTTCCGTGCCCCGACTTTCGACGTATTCCTCCGCCAAGAACTGCGCTAGTGGACTCGCGTGCACGAAGGACATTGAGAGAGAGATAGAGGAAGCTGCATTCCATTTGGGGTTTCTTTGCGCCGACAATCCTCTTGACAACGAAGAAATCCAGGAGATCAGGATCAGAGTTTACAAGTATTATTACCTGGATCCTCCTGCTGAGAAGTCTACCGATTTCAAGAAAAGGACTCAACGCTTCAAGCGTCAGCAGTGATTTCTCCTTCTTTTTGATTTCTGTTGTAATAGCTGTAGGAGCTTGTACATTATTGATTATATATATATCAGTTCCTATTGCTTGTTAGACAATTACTCATTGTCTTCCAGCTCTTTGCATCGTGTTTTTCACGACTGATCACTAAGTGATCTGACACACACTCACAGTCAGTTTCTCTGATTTTGCCTATCTCCCACCTACAGAAGTATTGAAATTACTTTATTTTTTTCCTCGGAATGTTGTAAGGGGGAAATTGTTGTCAGTAGGATATCATCTTTTATAGGCTTAAGAAGTTTAAGAGGTAGAGGTAGAGGTTTTGGCATCATCAATTAGGGGGAAATTGTTGGATATGAGTCAGTAGATGATACTCAGCTGTTGTTCGGTTAAAAGAAAATTGGGGGAAATCATAGTAGTACTATGGAATTGAAGATCCCAAAACCTAGGCGATATCGGTAGATTAGTGTGTCGTTAGGATTAGGCGATGTATAGGTTAGACTTGATATATTGATTATTATTTTTGTCTAAGTCCTGTGCGGGGTAATTGTTGAACTGATCTTCTGTCGAAGATACTTTTCAGAACCCCACGTCATCAGTGTAATCGCTTGTGTTCTTCGATCGCGGCTGATCTTCCACTCAGTCGAAGACAACGCATCAGCTGACAAATCATCAGTAGAAGACTACTCCCAGCTGATAGTCATCAGCAGAAGAATAGAAACAAGCACGGTACCTTCGCGGTCGCCCGGTGACCTACTCGGTAGATGCCGTGTCGGCCGACTCGGTCGAAGAAGACGAGACTTTTCGCCTACTCGTATCCTACGAAAGCGACCCAGCTATTCAAGTCTTTTCGAAAAGTTCAGCAGAAGACATACGAGGTTGTTGAACGGTCAACTCTAACATTGTCACTAACTACAAACCTCGACCAATGAGAAGCCGACAACGCTTACCTACTCTACACAGTAAAGCTGCTCTCATGAACGAGTGCATTAAGCGCCTCGCCGCAACAAGTTCGAATTAATGGCCGTTTTTCTTGGAAGCTTGTGACACGTGGCATCATCGTCTCCAACGGACATATGCCATAACTCACAACTATAAATAGAGAAGTTTTTGAAGCTCCGAATGATGGAATTTCGAAGGGACAAGCTCAAGTTAATAAACGCTCTAGAACACTCAAAGATCATCCAGAGGAAAACTTGCGTACTTAGAAGATTTCTCAGTTTTTCTCTCTAGAGTTCTTACATCCCTTTCTTCTCTAGACTAAGCTCATTGTCATATTTATAGCTTAGATTCGAAGGAGTTCACATTTAGTGAATTGTTCTTATTGTAAGAACTCCTTCTCAGTTGGAGAAAATTCCCTTCCCTTTCAGACTTAGGTTTGGATTGTAAAGTCGCTAAGGACTATAACTTAGAGGGAACCGTCCGGTGCACGGTATCCCCGCCGAGGCTTGCTCGGAATAATCAACAAGTTCTCTCGCCTTGTTCGGGACCGTGGACGTAGGATCTTGCGTATCCGAACCACATTAAATCGCTTGTGTTCTTTTACTGTTTTATTGCATAGCATTCAACTGACTTGAAAATCATAAGCTTGCATAAAACGTATTTTATAAAGCGCACAGCCAAAAGATTTAATTTGCTAAAACGTGTTTTCAAAAGAGGTGAATTCCGGGCCCCACACTTTCCGCAAAACAGTCTCCGACTGATTCTCAAAGTACTGACAACAGTCAGTAGGAGAGAGCTCAGTAGCTGACTCACTCTGTCCCGCGATCGAAGGCTTATTTGGCACTGTTCATCAGTTGCAATCATCAGCTCAGCTGACCTTCATTGAGAAAAAGAAACTGAGCTCAGGTGTATTCACCCCCCCCCCTCTACACCTGACTTATCGTCTCCGGACCAACAGATTTGGCTGATCCCAAAACTCTATGTTGATTGGTGAACCATTCCTGTGTAAAAGTTAACACCTTTGTCTTTGAGTTTTTCAAACTCAGTAGACTCGCCTTCAGCATGGTCCGGCTCAATAGTTGTGTCTGCTGTCCATCAGTAGACTATCCGTCGCAGTGCCATGGAGTGAAGATTCAGTATGACTGGACTCAGCTGGAGCAGCATACTGAAAGGTGTTCAGGAGTCAGTAGAACTGGACTCAGCTGTTAGTGGGCTTAGTTAATTAACATATATGTTTATCTTAAATATGAGGATCAATTAAGTCTAAAATACAAGTTCATGCTCAAATTGGGATAAAGGTTATCCCTAGTGAAAATGAATTCGTGTTTATTAATTAATTTTGCTCTAAGCTGAGCATAGAGAATTAATTAATTAATTAATTTGAGGATCTGCTTTATTTCTTGTATTAGATCACTGGTCTGACCCATATAAATATCAAATATTAATTTAACGCTCTCTTGGGATTATTAAGTGATTAATGCATTTTATGTATTAATTAATAATATGTGTATTACTTATTTGGAATTATTGGTTGGCCCAATTAATTGATAAATAATAATTAGCTTAGATATTAATTAATTATTTAATGGACTTGGTGTTTGGAGCCCATTATGAATTAACTAATTAATGAGCTTGGTGTATATAATAAGGTATTATGTTATTATTAGAATACACAAGTTTCATAACCCACATTTTTAGAAAAGGTGTAAGTGGTTCCGCTCCGAACCGCGAAACCGGTCGGACCGAACCGAACCAAACCGAAAAATGTGGTTCGGTTTCGCGGTTTGGTTCGATTTATTTTTTTAGAAACCGTTTACATTCGATTCGGTTCGCGGTTCAAAGAATTTTTGAACGGTTTGAACCGAACCGAACTAATATCCTATTTTTTAATTTTTTTTATTTAATATTTGTCTTTCTTATATGAGAATATTGTTGGATTTAGATATTAGATTTATGTTTAGATCAATTCTATTCTATACAAATGAAGAGAAAGGGGTAACAACTCTATACTTATGAGTTCAGAATGAGTAACATCTTATAAACTATTATTCTTGCATTATTTAAGATTTAAAAAATAAATAAAAAAAATAAAAAAGTGAACTGATTCGGTTCCGATATTGAAAAATCCATCAAACCGAACCGAACCGAACCATTTCTATGTGTTTGGTTCGGTTCCTAAAATATATAAAAAGTCAAACCGAACCGAACCCTTACACCCCTACACACCAACGTAAGCGAGAGAGAGAGAGACGTGTTTTATCATTGTTTCTCCAGTTCTTCGTCCATCCAAAGGGAAAGCAGACATCGGGACCAGAAAATCCTTTACGCGAGTAAATCAAAGCGCGGCTTAAGGACGCAATTATTGATTCCTAACTCCTTCAGTAGGAACAAGTAATAGTCGTTGGATCAATCCAATTAGGTCGATCCAATGTTTGTAGATCAATTTCAGCTTGAAATGATCCAATTCAGCGATCATACACTTTCTTTACAAAAGTGATACACTAAAGGTCAAAATAGACTCTATCAAAATTTAAGAAGGATTATTGCTTAATACCCATTTTCGTTTAACAAAACACAAAAATACTCAATCCTTATATTTACTACACAAAATACCCAAATTTACTTACATTACCCTTACTTTTCCAAAAAGTTGACTGACACCAATCATTTTCAGGTGTTTTACTGAATTCGAGACGAATTAATTGAAGAAACAAACAAAAAAACACATGAATTCGATACCAATTAATTCGAAATTTAAATCCCGCTCAAGTCCCGCTCAGTCCCGCTCAATTAAATTCAAATCTCGCTCGAAAATAATGCTGCGAAAACTCGAATCCCGCTCGTACGTGAACAGAATCCCGCTCGAGCCGACAAGCCGTCCCGTTCGAGCCGACAAGCCGTCCCGCTCGAACGACAAGCCGTCCCGCTCGGCAGAATCCCGCGGCGTCAGAATCCCGCTCGGCCGCGCATCGTGCGCCACCCACGTCGCCGAATCCCGCTCGGCCGACACCAAATCCCGCTCGGCGAGCGGGATTATACTCGAGCGGGATTCTCCTCCTTCTAATCCCGCTCGTCTCCTCAATTTCCCATTCATCTCTGAAAAATTTTCATCTCCGTCGCCGAATCCCGCTCGAGAAAATAATTTCGTAGTTGAATTCGACTCCAAAACACAAGAATGGCCTACCAGGTTAGTCCCGCTCTAATTCTATAGTCCCGCTCGAATTTTATCCGTTAATTTGGCGCGAATCTTAATTATTTTATGTTCTTTTTTTAATAATTTTTCGAATGTGAGCATGAATTTTGTTTTATTATTTGAATTTAAGCATGGATTATGTTGAATTGGAGTATGATTTTATCATTTTATGTGGAATTTTGTAGCATGAATTTTTGAGTTTCGTAGCATGAATTTTGTTTAATTATTCGAATTTCGTAGCATGAATTTCGTAGCATGAATTAATTATTCGAATTTCGTAGCATGAATTTATGTGGAATTTCATAGCATGAATTTTGTTTAATTATTCGAATTTCGTAGCATGAATTTTTGAGTTTCGTAGCACGAATTTTTTTGAGTTTCGTAGCATGAAAAATATCAAAAAATCTTTCGGCCGAGCAAATCCCGCTCGGCCGAATCGGAATCCCGCTCGTGAGCGGCAAATCTTTCGGCTCGTGAGCGGGAATCCGGTTCGGCTGAGCGGGATTTGCTCGGCCGATTTTTTTTTTTAATGGTTAATTTGTATCGTTGCAGCCCGTTTTTAAACGAATTGATCTTCTCGATGCGACTCCGAGGATAGACATAGAGTTTTACCCGAAGATATTTGATATAATTAAAAAAAATTTAGTGTTTTTGAGGACGGTTCTTTAGAAATCGAATTTAGGAATGGGGTTTTTGGTAGCTTTTTGGATTGAAGGGTGGGTAGGAATGCGGCAAGGACCCTCCATATGTTAATGTGTCATGAGATTGAAGCGGCCGGAGATGATTCGGCTATTTGGTTTTCTGTGTCCGGAACGACTACCCGCTTTTCTTGTTTCGATTACGCCCTTGTCACTGGTTTAAAGTTTGGATCTAGCAATTTTGATCCGCATGTTACACGTGATCCCAGTTCGTCGACTGTGTACAAACAGTTAAATAATTGTACACCAATAACGGGGAGAGATTTGTTGTCAAAGTTCGAGAATGGAGAGTTGAGATTGGACGAGTCAGGCTATTTGAAGGTGGCTCATGTTCTAGCCTTAATTTACTTTTTTCTCGGTTATAGCGACACGAAAATAGTTGACACATGGATTTGGGTATTAGTGGATGATCTACGTGCATTTGACCGATTCCCGTGGGGCTCCTACACTTACGGTGCGTTGAAGCACTATTGTAGTTTTGTTCCGAGAACGGCGGAGCAGACGTCCAAGAAATATCATTTCTATGGACCTGTTTGGGCACTCCAGGTGTGTTTAATTATTTTATTAATTTATTTATTAGAATTATTCATATATATCATGTACTAATCAATATTGATTTCCATTCATTGTAGGCTTTGACGGTTCCCCGAATTATAATATTATTAATTATAATATTTTTTTAACCAGAATTATATTATATAATTTTAGGCTTTGACGGTTCCCCGAATTAACCCGCATGGTGCTCCAGACGATGACCGCTCCCATAATATCCGAAAATTATCGGCGAAGACCGTTTATCCGGACTATGGTGCTTTACGATTGCTGCGAATTATCCTATCCCCCCCGAGTTATTCGCCGACCTCGAGAATCCAAATAAGGAGATGGATCAACAAACCATGGATTTATACATGGCAGCACTGAGGAAGATGAAGAGCCACGGGGGTGTTGATGTGTTGACTACTCCCCACTATCATCACACCGTGATAGTCGATTCGCTTTTCTTCGTAAGTAATTACCGATTTTTTCTTCGTAGTCAATATTTATATTATGCTTATTAAATAATTACCGATTTTTTTTCATTTATTTAACGGAACATTCTTTGCGCCGATTGCAATAAATGTATTCCGGATCCAAAATTTGATGTGCACGACGACGACAACTTCAGCTATGCGTATTTCCCGGAAGCCGAATCCAAGTCTCATGGAGTACATTCTCGGTAAAAACTTGACGGAAAATGCGCAAAAGTGGTATAGTGCCAAATACGTAAGTATTTAGTTTATTTATTTATTTATATTATAAATTATTCATATAATAATTAATTCTATTTTTTTGAAGTTGTTATTGTCATGTCTCTGCGTTTATCAACGGGCCACTGTTCGGATTGACCTTGGTAATTGGAGGATTGAAGTGTATGATTCACTTGCGCACAAAACCGATGATCATGGCCGAGCACATAGGATTCGGCAATTGAGACCTCGATGGAAGCTAATTGGTCCATTTTTATCGTACGGCAATTCCGGAGCCATAATGACTTTGGATATCGGGATCCTCGGATCGCGGTCGCCCATTGTGCGATTATGCCTCATGAGCTGCGGTTGGTACAAACAGAGATGATAAGAGTTGTGGACCGATGGCATGCATGGTAGTCGAGAGATTCATTTCCACTTACCCGACAATCAAGTGGGGCAACGGACCGTGCAATGTAGTTGTGTATCGTCGATCGATGGCTCATAAGATCTTTGACATGTGCTATACGAAGCCGGGTCTATGATGTGCTATACGAAGCTGGATCTTTGACATGTGCTATAGTATCGTCGACTTATTTGCTTTATATATTTCGTAAAACGAAAAATTAAAAAAAAAATCTTATACTTCATATTTAATTTATATATTTGTATTTCATTCACTTTTTTTAATGGTTAATTTGTATCGTTGCAGCCCGTTTTTAAACGAATTGATCTAATTACGAGTGTAATTACGAGTGTTTTTTTTTAAATTCATATAACAATTCGAATCCCGCTCGGCCAAACATTTTAATTTTTTTTTATTTTTTATTATTATTTTTTTAATGGTTATATTGTATCGTTGCAGCCCGTTTTTACCCGAGGCTAGACATACAGTTTTACCCAAAGATATTTGATATAATTAAAAAAAATTATAATTTTGGAGGACGGTTTTTAAAACAAATAAAAATTACGAATTAACATAATACAAATGTATAGTTACGAATTCATTGATTAAAATGCTAAAACAAATATAAATTACAATATACTAAAATGCTTCCGACTCCGGTGATTCCGGCACATCCGATCCCGCACATCCGTTCCCGGACACTTCCTCCTAGTATGCCCAACCACACCACATATCTTGCATTTTTTCGGACCGCGTGTTCTCCCACTGGATGTACCCGCTTCGGCTCCCGAGGGTCGTCTACTATTCTTCGGTCTCCCCACTCGACGCGTAATTATTGGCGGTAACACGACCATTGAGGCCACATCTTCCAAGCACCCGCCAATTACGCATGGGTGCTACCGGATATAGTATTCCGGTATAAATCATCCTCCAATTCTCAGTCTTGTATGCATCCGACACGAAATCTAGTAGATTTAGTCCGACAACCCTATAGATAAAAATTCTGTTAATACACAAGTCCGGAACAACCCTATAGACGGAAAAACAATTATACACGATAGCCGCACAAGCATGCGAACACGGGATCTCATCGAGTTGCCACTCACGACATTCACAAGCGTTTCTGCTGATTTGAACTCTCCATTGATATGTTCCGTCGTGAACCTTGATTTTGTCTCCATTCACTGACACAACAGTGAAACGATGTGAACGGTCCTCCGACGGAGCTAACTTTAGCTCTGCAGCAATTGTAAGCGGATTATCTCATGCCATGGCTTTTTCTCGACGTTGGTCACACCACTGTTCAACCATGTGACCTATTGCCTCGATCATAGAGCATATCGGCAGACGTCGTCTTTGTGAGCGATCTCGAGTTGATGGATTCGGCTATGTTTGAGGTGAGTGGACTGCATCCGGCGAACGGGAGACTTCGATCTAGACCACTTTTCCGGTCCGATATCCATTAACTTCTCGTATGCCTCGGGATAGGCTTGACGAATCCCTTCCATAAGCACGATCGAAATCATACATCGTATAAGCATAGGCGAAGATCATGATACATCTTGATAAGCGTCG
The DNA here is from genome assembly GCA_028984105.1 of Lavandula angustifolia. Classification (NCBI taxonomy): domain Eukaryota; kingdom Viridiplantae; phylum Streptophyta; class Magnoliopsida; order Lamiales; family Lamiaceae; genus Lavandula; species Lavandula angustifolia. Next base: position 24,427,435 of record CM054820.1, read on the forward strand.
ACCATATCGTGTAAGCTTATTCTGAAGATGATAGTAACAAGTGCCATGAGCTGCTTCCGGATAAACAGCCTCTACCGCGTTAGCTATGCTCCGGTGTTGATCGGATATGATTATTAAATTGGATGGCATTGTAAATGCTTCTCTGAGTCGGGACATGAACCACGTCCAAGAGTAATCGTTCTCAATTGGACCCACACCAAAGGCTAGTGGAAATATCCGGTCGTTGCCGTCTATCGTAGCGACCCACAAATAACACTCCTTTATTCCTTCCTTTCAAGTGCGTCGCGTCGACCACAATTAGATCTCGGAGGTTAAATACCCACGGGGCACGAGAAACATTAAAAGCAACGAATAATTGTTGGAAACGACCTTCTAAATCGACTTCGAGATCAGTCATTGTACCTGGATTCGTTGTTTTCGATACGTAGAGGTAACTGGGAAGCATCTTGAACGAATCCGAGTGCCCGCCATAAATCATCGCCACAAAGACAATTACGGGCTCGTAGAGCAACACTATAGCTTGCTTGAATGCTGAATTCACTCGGATAGATGCCATAATTTCTTTCGGTTTTAGGACGATTTTTGACGGCGCATTCGCCGAGCAACATAAGCACTAAGCGCGCTTTGCACGAATCCTTCTTGGACCGGTCGGTGAAAAATCTCGATTACATGTATGTTCGGCATGCAAGCAATTTACAACCCACAACACATCTCTCGCGAAACGACGCCCGTAGAAAAAATGGGCAGTCACGACTCCGTCTGCATTTATACTCAACCCGACTACTGTCAGAACGAGCCACCCTAAAATCGAGACCTTGTTCCATATGTCGAAGTGCAACAGCAGCAAACAAATCCGCCTTCTCCCGAGAATGTCGCACCTTCACGGAGTGGATAGTCCACAACATGATCCAGATCTCGAACCATAGGTGAATCCGATGCATCGAGAGGAACGAGAGGAAGTAAACCGTCATTTACTTCTTCGGTGCCACCATATATTATTTCGTTGCTTGGAAGGGCACGGTTGTCCCAAGCATGAGCATAGATATCACCGATTCACACCACCTTCACGTCGGATCCATGCCGCAAAGTCGCCAAACGTACATTGATTTAATGCACCTTGGACCTCATCGTTTTCTTCTTCGGATGAAGTATCCAAAATATTTTCTTCATCATCTGTCGGATAAAACATGGGTATCCTCTTCGCGAAAAAAAGGTTTCATGTTCGCGAAAATTCTCGGCCCGATTGCTACCACCCGCTTGATCTTCAAAATTGAACCTTGAACCAAATTGTTCAACAACATCGGGTGTATGATAAGGTTGAGCATTAGAGTGCTCGAGAAATAAAGTCGGCTCGATTTGTGTAGTACAAAGACGAATTAGGTCCATATCGGTCGCGAGAATGGACCTAAGCTTGAGACCATGACGAGAAACGTAGGTGTAATAAATTTCATAATTCGACGAAAGTGAAAAGGGATTAAGATTGTATTGAATGAACTGTCTTAAAATTGGGATACAAATACGTTCCCGGGAATGCGCATAACTCTAACCTCACCTCCAATATACTCGGACAAATTGTTAAATTGTCCGTTAAAATGAACAATAACATTATACCAACTATCCATTTTTTTTATGAAACGAAGAAGAAAAATTCTACAGAAATAATTTGTAGTTGAAAATCAAAAGAAAGAGGAGTGAGTGTGTTCGATTTTGGACTTCAATCACGGTATTAATAGATAAAATCACGATTTTGAAACGAGCGGGATTAGAAATGTCCGAGCGGGATTCAGTGACCGGGATTCTGCACGAGCTGTCAAGTCAAAAAAAGTCGAGCGGGATCGGGCGAGCGGGATTACGCTCCACGCGAGCGGGATCCCGCGAGCGGGACTGAATCCCGCTCGTCCGCTCGGGTACCTCAAATCCCGCTCGCCGGATCCCGAGAGCAGACAACAAATCCCGCTCTGGTACCTCAAATCCCGCTCAGCGAGCGGGATTTCTGCGCGAGCGGGATTACGTGACTCGAGCGGGATTCGTACGTGGCTCGAGCGGGATTCGTACGTGGCTCGTACGTGGCCGAGCAGGATTCGTACGTGGCTCGAGCGGGATTTCTGCGCGAGCGGGATTACGTGGCCACGCGGCATCGGCTCGGCCTGCCACGTGGCCGAGCGGGATTCTACGTGGCCGAGCGGAATTCGATGTACACGAGCGGGATTATGTCAGTGCGTGAACGGGATTCAGTGTTAATCATTTGCGCCCGAAACGAAGCAAAATAACGGTTTTGTAGGCTGATAAATCTGAAAAGTGGGAATATTTAAGTAAAGTTGGATATTTTGTGTATGAAATATAAGATTTGGGTAAATTTGCCTTTGCAATTTTCGAAATGGGTATTTAAGAAAAACTCCCTTACTCAAAATTAATTCAATTCCTCACTCTTCTTTCATTTCTCACTCTTTTCGATTCCTCCTTCATACACTAGCAACACAAAACCACCCACTGCACTTCCTATCGAGAGAAATGGCGGAATAATCTTCCCTCTTCCTCGATCTACCTTCTCAGACGAGTTTCCCGGACGCGAGGCGAGTTTCACCGGACAGCTAGAGAAACGGCGATGAGTTCTTCCCTCTTCCTCGATCTTCCTTCTGTTCATGACGGCGACGACTTCCTCGGACGACGCGGCAATGAAGGTTGTTGTTGTTGACTGTGATTGTGCTTGTGGATGGAGGCGCCGCCAGTGGACGTGTCGACGGCGACGCGGGATTGATTTGGCGAGGTATAGCCGACGGCACAGGTTCGTTTTCAATTGGTCCCTAAATTCAAAAGCCTAATTGTTGTAGATTTTGTTATTGTTACACTATTTTTCCCCCCATTCAAAACCCAAATTGAATGGCATTTTGTTGTTTTCTAATTTTGTTCTTGTTACAGTATTTTGGGTATGTAATACACTTAGTAATACAGTTTGTAGTTGATTATTTATTGATTTTGGGATGTAAAAGGCATAATCATATATGGTATTGGTGCACATTATGTTTGTAGTTGGTTAGTTTTGGTAATACACTACTTGGTTGGTTGCTAATACACTCTATAGAAGCTTGGTGATACACTTTGTAGAATTTTTTTAATACAGTTTTTTATTTTTCTGGCAGTACAGAATCCTATTTGATAATACACTTTGCAGTTGATTAGTATTAAACTTTATAGTTGTGTGGTCATACACTTTGTAGGTGGATTGTGATAGACTTACTATGGAGTATCTGTTTCATGATACACTTAAATTCTGAAGAAAAAAAAAAACTCATATGGTTACGTTCATGATACACTTAATAAGTGTGTTTTGATATAATTTCAACAGTTAATTGATACTCTCATATTCTGGAGAAAAAAAACACAGTCGAGTTGTAGAAGATGACGAACAACACCAAAAACAGGCCACAAAAATATCAAAACTTAAGTTAGCAAGAACGAATTTCGTGCTGATTTATTGTTTTGAAAGACCCAAACGATGGGAGAGAGAGAGAGAGACGAGAGAGAATATGGGGAAGTGAGAGAAGAGAGAAAGTAAAAATGTGATAGAAGATGAAATTGAAATAGAAAGGGATAATGTCTATTACCCTTGATGAATAAAGGAAATGAGAAAAAGAATAAAAAGTTCTTTCAATCCTCATCATCCATCTCAACATCCAATGACTCTTATTTGTTTATACTTCCTACTTTAAGGCTTTGTTCTTATTTGATCACTCCCTGAGACACTATACTTATTTTCTCAATCATATTCCACAATCAAGACAATTGGTTGAATTCCCGTAAGACCATTCCCATAAAGGTTCATTTATATCTTTTTATGAAGCAATCATTCTTGAATAATCCACATTATTTATGCTTCTACTACAACACAAGGTTCATTTTTTTTTTTCTAGAAAGAAGGCCTATACCAATAATATGATTTTACGCTCGGTAAAATATGATCTCACTCCCATTAAAACAGTACATGAGACGACTTCAAAACATCATCAGACAATTCGGTCTGTATCGGCATTAAAGTGCAAGAGGACCTTTCCCTTATACGAAAGGACCGGATAGGGCTTTTTCCCTTTTAAAGAATCAAGTAACTTACTAGTGAAATTAGGAAATGGTCGATTTATTTATTTTATATTTAATATTCATTCATATCATGAACTTTTGATCCGAGTCTTACCATAAATTTTTAATTGAAACAATACTACTCATTTCTTAATTTATAAAGTTTTGTCACGATTTAAAAACTCAAGCAGTTAGGAATCTGGTCTTTGGCAGTCATCCACAAAAATAATTTACAAACATTGCAACCTAAAAGAACATATACAACAGAGACAGTCCAAATTACGTACGTGTTGACGAATTGCAAGATTAACAAAATTATAAGGCATTGAATTGAACCCTCACTGCTCTTTCAAGCCAAATCATCCATCATTTCATACTGTACATTTCCAAACATACCCTAAAACGAACCTTCGTGGCCGGTGCTCCCGTTATTCCAAGCATTTCGGGTGAGAAATCCCCCGTGCTCACTCACGCTTCCCTGTAATCTATAAAACGATCGATTACCTCTTACCATCCTCAAGGGACCAGATCTGTTGCCGTGTCTCAGTGGCAATGCGATCCCACCCTCATCCAAACCCGAAGCTGAAAACGGTCTGTTTTCAAGATCTTCCAGTGGACCTGAACTGTACTCCATTGTTATGAAAGAAGAGGCTTGCCCATATGTCAACCGAGCTGCATTCCACCAACTACTATCAGATGGGGCAAGGTCAGCTTTGAAATCCGAACTGCGGGTTGATGAGTCCTTCAGACTGAAAGCATCAGCACACATTTCCTCCGTATCATTGTAGATGAGTTTGAGTGCTTGAACAACTTCTCCCATGAAAGGCCTATGAATAACCTCTGGGTGAACACACATTGAAGCAATTGCAGCCACTTTTGCCATGTCATCAAAATCATAGCTCCCAGCCAAGGATGGATCGATTAGCTGCTCCACACCTTCTCGATTAGCTAGTAGAGGTCGTGCCCAGGTTACAAGGTTTTCTTGTCCAGGAGGATGTGACATGTCAACAGGTTTCCTACCTGAGAGCAGCTCTAGGAGCACAACCCCATAACTGTAGACATCACTTTTGACAAGCAGATGTCCGGTCATTGCATATTCAGGAGCAACATATCTGCAGTTCACAATTTCAAGGTAACATGTTGAACCATAGCACATGGTAGGAAAATATAAGAAATTACACAAGCTATAGTAGGATTAGATTCATATTAATATACGCACATCATAAAGAGAGAGAGAGAGAGAGAGTAAAGGGTTTCATCCTATTTTCATCCTATTTTCAGAAGGAACATACCCAAAGGTGCCCATGACTCGGGTAGAAATGTGATGGCTTCCCTCTGTTGCTTCCCGTGCCAAACCAAAATCAGAAACTTTGGGGGTAAAGTCGTCTTCTAGTAAAACATTACTAGCTTTAAAGTCTCTATGAATAACACGTGGATTAGAATCTTCATGAAGGTAAGCTAATCCTCTTGCTGCACCAAGCGCGATTTTCAAACGAGCATCCCAATCAAGAGGTCCGCTGCTCATGTCTGGACCTAAAACGTCAACCACAAAATTTTAGTATAAAGAACTCATGCAAAATTTCCTAAACATTACTCTAGCATTGAGAGACTAAAAGCAATCGACTGTCTATAAAGTTAAGAAAGTGAAAGGTGTACCATGTAAGTGGGACTCAACACTGCCATTTGGAATTAGCTCATAGACCAAGCAGCGTGTATGCTGTTCAATGCATATGCCGATTAATTTCACCAAGTTCCGGTGATGCAACCGACTTAGTATCTCAATTTCAGCAATGAATTCACGGTCACCATTTTGATTGTCCCTTGTTAGTAATTTCACAGCAACTTCAGTTCCATCTTGCAGGACCCCATGATAAACACGCCCAAATCCTCCTTCACCCAGCACCTTCTTTGTGCTGAAATTTTCCGTGGCTTTCTCAAGCTCTACCACGGAAAATGTTTTAACAGAGAGAACAGAAGCAGGCATAGCAGAAATCAGAGAGGGTGATGTTGAGCTGGCAGGGCTACTTGACAGCATAGACCCCATTCCTGTATCATAGAATTTGAGGGTCAAATTAAACATAATAAGAAAATATAATCACACTTTCAAATTCCATACCCACTTGCACAGTATGATAAACCTTGACAGAACTTCAATAGATGATATCTAACTACAGGACCTATTAGGCTAGTTAAAGATAAATATGTCCATAGAAAGATAAATTTTAGGTTCCAGTCTTAAATGATATGTTATTCTCTTTGTTGGTGTGAAAAGCATGTACTAATTTCTCAGGCACAAATCATGTCAAGCAGATAACAAACACACAAAACATTATTAATTTCTCCTGGACTTGAAAAATGAGTTTCGATACAACAGTAACACCATTACTAAGGAAAATTGTTACAGAAATATTCTTGAAACATCACCACGTGCAAATGAGACCAGAAATCTATATTAATTAGTGTACAAAGTCAAGAACCCAAACTGACTATTATTTGTCAAAACAGTTACCTTCTTGTTTGAAATTTCACAAATTAAAACCATTTTTAGGAGCACATTGCACGAAAAGTAAATTTGTTTTAGATTAAGTTTCCCAGTTTACATCCAAAACATGTATATTATATCTTGACAACTTTGGATAAATTAAACCATACACAAGCATGATCATACCAGATCTTTTGTTCATTGATGGTGTGAAAACTGGACCAACAGCATTGGATGGTCTGCGAGCATTCCTGCACTTCAGTAGGACAGCAACTACAGCACAACAACCCACCAACAGAACAAAAGCTGATAAAGCAATGACAATGATTATTCGGGGGTTCACTTTCTGATGTTTGCCAACAATATCTGCAGTTATAGGGTATTGATGATCTCCAATACTCCCAACAGGACCTTCACCATATAAAATGCCAGATGGAGGAGAAGAAGGTACCCCTGCATGATGCGCATGTATTTAGCATTTATACCAGAAAACGGTCAGGGCATGACAATTATGTAATGATTCTAAATTACCTGGATAAGCAATGTAGATTACATCATAGTCACCAAAAAGAGTCCTATTCAGAGGGACTTTCTTGTGCAAAATTCTTTGATAAGTCAGGATAGCAGTTGTATTATCAAACTTCTCCCCTAGAGGAACTAGATTTATATCAACCACTGACTTTTCCTGATTCTGACTATCAGCACTAGCACCAATTATTGTTACTTGACTTTGTTTAAGATAAGTGCCTGCTGCAAACTCAATCTCTAACTCGGTGACCTCTGGAAAGATAGCATACAGTGAAACCCCTAGTACAAGTCTGACTCTCATCGGAAATACGCACATGCAGGGTGAACCAAATGGGGCTGAAGTAAGTGGTTCTGTGCAAATCTGACCACAACCTGTCACATTAATTCATCAAAGGAATCCTGGTATCAGTAACATGGTTGATATCATGACAAACAAAAACAATAGGCAGGTTAAGCAGGCCAATTAAGTGCTACAGAATGCGACTCTTGCAGTGGCACTGAACCTATTTAAAATAAACCTGCTACCATAAGTTTATCTTATTATCATGATAACCAATAGAATCAACTTCACATATAGCAGGCAATGCCTTTAGATCCCAAGGCTCAGACTGATCCTGTGAAGTATAACATCAATATATGTGCATCCCAATGACATGATCCAAGATATGGCTCCTTGTAATATTATATATCTGTAGGATAGGATTAGGAGGTTCTGGTCCTCTGGACAAACATGCTCAGTGTTGGTTTTCTGATGAGTTTCTGCTCATTATATGTTCATTCTACAGTGACCACCTTCAAAATTTATGAGACCTTTTGTGTGAATATATTTCAAACCAGTAAAAAGAATATACCATACATGCACCAGTGTTGACTAGTAGAATAAAATAAAAAACAATAGAACGGTTTCTAAGAACTATCGCCCTAGATCACTGTTCTTAATCCAATAATATAGATTGTGTGCATAATCACAACTAATTTCAAAACAGGGAAGTGTTGATTCAAGTAGATAAATTATTTTTAATATAAGCTGACTCTATAAATAAATATGTTTATCTAAAAACCTCCATAATTAAGTATGTCTTTCAGTTGAATAACTAACAATGTGCTTCTCATAGCATGAAATCCATGACATAGAAATGAAGCAAAAGGTAGCACAAAGCAAAAGAATACCATCAAGCATGTAGGCTACTTATGTTATGTAGTATTACAATAAGGCTATGTGGTAGTTGACTAGCTAATACCTAAATGGGTCTAATTTGTTCGTGTATATGCATTAAAAATAGTTACAGTTAATGTAGTATTTAATGCTTGTATCCTAGAAAATAACTAAAAATCACATCTGTAATGCGAGAGGATGCAGTGAGCAGAAAAAGGAATCACCACCAAGATGATTTCACCTGGAGTATTGGAAGGAGCTGGAGAAACTGCAGGACCTCTGATTTTGGGCCGATGCTGCTGCTGTCTAGGCAAGGTCCTAACAGTAGGACTAGGAATGGGACCTAAGATAGATGGGCATCAGCATGGAAAAAAAAAAACGAACTGTTTTCAAAAAAGAAATTAATAGATAAGCATCTTAATACCTTGTGATGTCGATGGAGCTGATGGAGCCGGTGCAGCTGATAATTTTTTAATATGGTGCCTTCCGGCCCTAAGAATGTACATAGGTGATGTACTCATTGATTCTGCCATCACTGCAACAAGTAGTAACATCATCTTTTATTGCTAATAGCATTCTATATGCTTGGGAGGGATGATACAGATGACATGGAATGGAAGGAACAAAAAGATACTCCCTCCGTTCCATAAAATGTGTCATCTTTCCCAAATGGTCAATTTTTACAAACACTTTGTTTGTGGAACCCACAACTTTCAACTCTCCTTAATAGCCGTGCCCAAAAGAAATGAGACACATTCTATAGGACGAAGAGAGAACAGATTATCATATCATATTCCAATAGGCATGTTTACCTTATAAAGTAGGAATGATATATTATAAAGATTCACTGGAAAAACTTCATTTTAAAAGAGAGACATTTATGATGAATAAGAAGAAAAATAAAATATGGAAGTTGCAATTTCTAACAAGATTTTATTTACCATATTCAGTAGAACTCTTCCCTGCAGATGATGGCAGGGGCAACTGAGATGGAGATAAGCAGATGGATTCTAAAGGAGTCCCTGCACAAGAACAAATTTCTCTCAATGATAAATTCAATTGTCATAACAAAAAATTAAGTAACAGAAGCGACAATGACCTAATTCTTACTGAGTGGATGCAAAGTCTCTGAATATGTAACAAAGGTGACATTTAAATGCCATGAGAAACTCAGAGCACGTAACAAAAATTAGTTGCTATGCAATGAAGAGATAGATTTTCCTCAGTAAAATGAGTACAATCCATCAGCACTTTTCATAGGAGGTTCACATATAGAAAATTATAACAATAGTTGTTTACAATTATAGCTTTCCTACTTTTTCGTACAGTATGTTTAGTAACTTGCGTCTAATACAAAAGGTGCATTTGCTTTCAGATGCCACATACTTCAATTTCACACGGTTTCACTTTTACAGGGATGAACAGAAGGATACAGGATGAGCAAATCTACTTCTATCCATAATGAAGTTCGCAGTAACAGCAGAAGTCTTATCAAGACATCAGATCGTTTCACATACCACAAGTTTATTTATCGCCAACAATAACGAAATGCAAGAAAAGTTGTACACAACAAAATGAGACAGTAAATCAAACAAAGATTTGTCTCATAGACGAACCAAATGCAGAAAGTCTATCCCCAGTCATTTTAGACTTCGCAAAGCATGCACACTAAGTAAAGAAGTACATTCGAGAAAATCAAGCAAGGAAACGGCTAAAATTACCGAAACTTGTAGTAAGCAAAGTGAGCAGAGGAAGCAGCAAAAGGAGCATCTTCTCTCTCCAGAACGCAATTCACGTTCATTTTTATTAAACAACTAAAACGACGCCAAACACTTGCAGTAGCAGACTAGGGTTCCGGTGAAGCTCTTCCCGCCGACAAATACTCCCATTCACTTCCAACCGGCGACTTTGAGTTTGCATACTGATTCTCACAAACAGAATCCAAAGAAAGGCTCAACGGACAGCAAAAATACAAAAAATATGCAATGCTAGTAACTCCAGCGTCCAAATCACAGATCCATAAGCTGCGGCGGAGATCTAAAACCAAATTTCTAGCAGTGGGGGAAATGGTGAAGAAATTTTACTAACAGTAGCAGAAATGGATCTCTGAAAAAGCAAGATTAGAATAAAGGAAGTAAAAGCTGAGAGAACTATTGCGTGTGAGAGAGAGAGAAGAGAGGGAAGAGTGAGAGTGCGGGTGGTAGAGATGTTATAATGACGGTGGAGCCGCCATTACTCTGTCCTGTTAAATTTCTTTTAGAGTATGTGATACACGAACAGTTGGAGCGCGTACAAAACGATTTATTTTGGTAGTTTGAATTCTTCTAGTTTCCTCGTCGTGTAAAACTTACATCTTTCATTGAAATAGTTCAATTTATTTACGGTTAGATTATTAAAAATAATAATTAACGAGTGTAGAATTGTATAAAATTATGAATTTTTTAAAAAATATTTATTATAATTTACCAAAAAAAACTTTATACAACTTTAGTAGAACAGCCCAAAAAGATATACCGACTATTTTAATGGGACAAAGGGAATACCAATTTTTTAACATTTTTCTTTCCAATCATATACTCACTCGTCCCATTAGTAACAACATATTTCTTTTGGACACAAAAATTAAGAAAGTGGTATTTTGTGGAGTATATAATTTGATTTTTGACTAGTTAATTTATGTCCAAATAAAAAAGACATTTCTAATGGGACGTCTCAATTGAAAATAAATGACATTACTAATGGAACGGATGAATTATTTACTAAATCAACTTTTATATGAGCCCACTAAAATTTACACAACTAAAATATATACACAATTATATCAATGCTCATGTGAGGGCCCCACCACATAACAAAAGGCAAACTTCTTCAATTAGAAGTTGGAACAAGTTTTCCAGCTTTTTAAATTTTGTTATGAAGGTTATAAGTTAGAACAAACTTTTTGCAAATTTAGGAGTTGGTTAAAAACTTCCCTTTGGATGTATCCCGAGTAAGATCTCCTTCCATTCCATTAAGTAGTGTCTTGTATTTCTAAAAAGGGTAAAGAATTTGTGACCACTAGTGAATTAACAAAAAAGTCAAACAAAATATACCACACAATATTATTTTCTTAAACTTCGTGTCCAAAAGAAAACATGGAGGGAGTACTTCATTTTTAAAAGATTTGTTAAAAAATAGGCTTTTAAAGTCTCATTGGTTTTAATGATCCGGTTCAGTTTGATTTTTCTTTCATTTTAGGAACTGAACTACATATATAGAAGTAGTTCAGTTTGAAGTATATTTAAATATCAGGATAGAAACAAACCACCTATAAATGATTCGTTTTGGCTCATCGCCTACTTTTATTTTTTCAAAATCCTAAACAAGCGGAAAACTTGGCCGAAAACTAAATTAAAAGAAGAAGAAGAAGAATTGGTATTCTTGCATGAGAATTAAGAGCTTGTGTCTATGATGGTGCTTAATTCATATATGAGACCTCATAGTATGAGGATGCTACTCCTTTCGAACTCATAAGTATATATTTTGTTATTCGCTTCTCTTCCATTGTGTAGACTAGCGTTAATCTTAGCCCGATATCAGTTTTCAGCCTAGAGTTTGTATCAGGTGTATTCCCCCACCAGAATTATACGTATTAGAACCAACAATGATGTTGTGGGGTTTCATGAACTATAAATCAGAACTTAACTATGGACCATTTCTTGGTAAAAAATTTCGGTCAAACTAATGGTTCGTTAGCCTAATGGGATAAGATACAAACATGCCCTTCGACTTTACCATGAAGAGTGTTGGTGCAGAGATAAGTCTTCACGTGTGTGATGGGGGGGGGGGGGGGTTGAATACACATGAGTCCAAGTTTCAACTCAAACGCGAAAGTCGATGATGATCGAGTTTGCTTCTTGAATAAATTTAGCTTGCCAAGTAAGCTTTCTGATTGCGTGGGCAGAGTGATCCAGGATACTGAGCACTATTCACTGACTGAAGTCAGTAGACAAATGGTTTAGTACAAGAATTTGTGTAGAAATATGTAGGCCCGATTTTAATCATCTCTTCTAAAAAACATTTATTATGTTTCAGTTAAGTATGCGTGTGTCATTCTAGTTTCACTAAAAATCTACACTTGTATGATTTTGTGAAAACGGTTTGTGTAGTATGAACAGTGAGCAATGTAACTATAAATGACATCAGATTTTTAGATTATACTGATCAAGTCTCAGTTGATATGTATGCTGAACAGATCGTGCCTAGTTATAGTTCTAGTGACTTTACAAGGTTTCAAACACGAGGGTTTGAAGGTTTTTCTCCAACTATGAAGGAGTTCTTACAAGCAAGACCAATTAAAAATGAACTCCTTCGGATTCTAAGCTTTTGATCTTACAAGTAGTGGCTTAGATGCATAGAAAAAGAGAACTATATCACTTTATAAATGAGAATGTAGATGATAGGCTATCAGTTCTTGTAATATCCCAAATTATCCTAATTAGTTGAATTATTTAAAATCGTTGAATTATTTATGTATGTACATGAGAGTGGTATACCTAAAATCGGAGTTACAGAAATACTATCTTTAACTATACATATATATGCATATTCTTAGCAAGAAGAGTTGTGATTGCATAGCTTCGTTCATAATTTTCTAGAATGGGGTGTACGAATGTTGAGGCTAAGCTACACTTTTTGTTATACATAAAGTAAGACAACATATTTACTATAAATAGTAAATTAACAAATGTTGCATGGGATGGTATCAGCATATAACATCTTCATCATCTTCATATCAGCATAATTGCTAAATCTGCCGGAGGAAGATAGGTATGAGCGGAGATAAGGAGATGAATTTTTTTTAGAGAATATAAGTTCTCGATTGATTTATGATTTTTCGGACAACAACAAATAACCCTCTTAGGTTTGAGAAGGGATTGTGCGTAACTCGGAATAACCAGAAACTCGTAATACCCGATATACGGTATACACAGGAGATACTAAAACACATCTCGGAGTGAAGGAGAAGAGGATTTCTCCGCATTGATTTCACGATTATACTGATGATTGGGTTATCTTTTATTTTTCTCCTCGGTAGCGGCATTCCAATCTAATGGCAGGAATGTAACTTGGTTCCAGAGTAGTTGTGTTACTTTTATATAATGCGTGTTGATGGAAGCGAGAGACTTCTTGCAAGGAAAGGCAGCGCATAATCAGCCTGACTCCCAACATCTATATTATAGAACACACACGTAATTCGTAACTTCAATAATTATAGTTTCAGAGTATAGCTAGCACACTCACGAAGCAATTCCTCGGTTGGAAGAAATGAAGAAAGTGGTAATTTTGTTCGTGTAATGTTGCTTAATCTTTCAATGTTTTAGGCGCTATACAAAATATTAGATTGTTGCGGCCCTACGAAATTCCTAAAAAAAAAAAGGTTAAACGTATTGTTATAAGCTTTATCAACGGAATGGAACATTGTTACGTAGGCCAAAGTTAACTGATAACGTCAACGAGCTTCATTCCAATTTGCGTCACGTTCGGATTTGGTAGATTAACGTAATGTTACCTCAAGAAAATCTTAGTGTACGAGGCGTGCGGGTTGTCGATCACCTCAAATTGTGATTCCAGATTCATCTCAAAATGCTAGAAGAATTTATACGGAACGATCAACGAGTAACTGAGTATTGGTTCATTTCTCGATCCGCGAACTGTATGGATAGTTAGAAGGGAACTATTTCAAGTCATGGTAGATTTGGAAGTTACTTTCCTCCAAGTGGAATACATCTATTACGAAAGCAATAAGACAATGATTATCGTGGCAGCTTAAGAAAGTGTATATTTTCGAGAGATGAAGATACTGGATAATGGTTAGTCTTAGAAAATGCAGAAAATCTGTGGCGATAAAGAGAAAAATTATAGTGATGAACGTGGAAAATTTTATGCTTATTTGTCCATAATAAGTTATTCTCTCTAAAGAGTTAGATGATCTAGTAAAATAAATTGAGTTCCTAAGAAATTCTCAAAGTACGAAGCAAAATAGATAAAGTTCTTTATGGAATTGCTACTTGGTTCAATAGACGTATGTGGCGTTTCTCATGTTCAGAATGTTGTCGTTAGGCTTCAACACGAAGTCAAGTATGATGAAAGTATAATATTCAATTTGCAATGAGAAAGCTATGCAAATTTCGAGGACGAAATTTTTTTGAAGGAGGGAAGGATGTAATATTCCAAATTTTCCTAATTAGTTGAATTATTTAAAATAGTTGAATTATTTATGTATGTGCATGAGAGTGGTATACCTAAAATCGGAGTTACAGAAATACTATCTTTAACTATACATATATATGCATATTCTTAGCAAGAAGGGTTGTGATTGCATAGCTTCGTTCATAATTTTCTAGAATGAGGTGTACGAATATTGAGGCTAAGCTACACTTTTTGTTATACATAGAGTAAGACAACATATTTACTATAAATAGTAAATTAACAAATGTTGCATGGGATGGTATCAGCATATAACATCTTCATCTCTTCCTTGCGGCAAGCCTATGTCCACGTATATGTATATATAAATTTCCACGAGAATCATTTAGAAAGCAAAGAAAAAAAACTTACGTAGAACAGATAAATAAGATATATATATATATATATATATATATATATATATATATATATATATACACACATATATACTTAGAAGGAGAGAAAAAATGAGATACGACACTTCACCTTCATTTACAAAATTTCCACCGCCTTACTTCTTCTTTAAATTCTCTCCTCTCGTCCTTGTATTTCCTTCTTTTGTGTAAACTGTAAGCAATTCCAGAGAAATCACAGGTAATCAAATGCTCCTTGTTTCATCTTTTATTGCTCATGCTGAAACTCACTTCTGAAATTTGTACGAGATAAGTTGGTGGTCAATAGTTATCCTTTTTCATCTCTTTGAGCTTGGTTTGTAGTCTTGTGTTGTTTTGTGGTTGAATTCTCATGGTTGTTATGTATGGAGGAGGGTCCTCCGGACGGGAGAGGCAGAGGCGGCAGTCGGTAGCTGCCGCCATGGTTAAATCCTGTTGGTTCGTCTATTTTCATAGGTAGCAAGAAACAAGTTTAAGCTCAGTTGATCAAAACCTAACAAAGTTTATATCGTTGGAAAGTTCTCGTTTCTGGCTTTCCAACGCCATCTTTTATTCGTAATTCCGAGTTCGGACTTGAAAGTTTTGGCTCCCGAAAGTTGAAGTGTTAGTAGATTACAGCTACGGGTTTTCTTTCTCCGTAAGTAAAGCAGCAACTTTGAATCCAAATTTTGCTCGTTTCTGTTATCCAAAATATGACATATTATATATCATCAGAAAGCTCTTTTCCTTGTCTTTCCAGCTCCACTTTCGGTTTTTAAATCGGAAATCGTACTGGAAAGTTATGGGTCCTAAAATTTGGGGTGGCGGGTTGTCTTTTCTATTTTCGCTGAAACAGGTCAGCGGATTTCAGCCCTGTTTCTACTCATTTCTGTTAATCAATTCCCGTTGTATGATATATCGTTCGAAACCTCTCACTATTAGCTTTCTAGAAACACCTTCGACTTGTAAAACTGAGTTCGGAGGTGAAAGATATAAGTCCTACAAGTTTTGGGTTTGTTGATGAAACTCAATTTTCCTTTGGAGCCATTCTTTTGTCCAAACCCTATCATAATATATATCGTTGAAAAACTATGGTGGTTGGCTTTACAACGCCATCCTCAAATTATAAATTGGAACTCAAACCTGAAAGTGATGAGCCTTTGAAACCCTCATGGCGGAGCTGCGCATAGTGTTCGGCGCAGATTCGGGTTAAGATTCGAGCATCAAATTGATGCCGGATCGAGAAGTTAATTTGTGTATTGTATAGCCTAAATAGCGTATATTCCAACCATAATCTTGTTTCCATAAACCGATGGTCGGATGGGCTAGAATTGAAGTCGGAAGTAGTCGCATTGGTTTTGAATTCCAGATTTAAATCTTATGTTGTTTTAGCTTAATTATGAATCACAATTAAGAATAGATTTTCTTGTAGGCGCTATTGAGAAAGCAAGGTAGCATTGACCTAAAAGCAAGTTAATTAACATACGTGGTCACACATAAAGGTGCAAGGTGGGTTTTACTTTCCAAGACTATTTTGGGTTATTAAGCTCTATGAAATGTTATGTTTATCCATGAAAATATTTTTGTGCGTTCTACTGGTTTAATGCTCTGAGTTAATCGATCAAGATTCTTGACTGGCCTAACACGCTAGTGAGAATTGTGTACACCATTGTTAGTAGTGCAATGGGTTGATCGCTTTTGTGTGCTAACCAGTTGGAGAGGACCTATGGGCTTCGACTTTAAGTCTAACGGTTGGGATCTCTGGGTCAAGACCCGAGATCAGATGTTTATGGGACTCACTAGGTTGTAGTCCAAAGTCCGAGGGTAAGGAGGTATAGAGTAAGAGTAACAGTAGAACTTGACAGTGCGCACACCAGGAGATAAATGTTGGTATGATTGGGAGTGACTTTTATTTTTAAACCTTCCAAGTCATACGGTTTATACATGGATAAACTATTTATAAAAATATTTATGAATTGCTTCACCCACTGAGTACACTAGTGCTCAGCCCAAACTATTTTCAAAATGTTTTTAGGTTGGGCGGACGGTGGTGACGAGCAAAGCTGAGGCAAGGGTTTCTGATGTATATCTATATTATATATTGCTTCCGCTTAAGTTCAAATACTTTTATTAAGAACTCTGATGGGCTTATCTTGTGTATTGTTTTTTGGCCCTGTGATACTTGCTTTGATGATTAATTGCTAAAGGACTCAATTTGAGTCGAGTCCTTGAATATAAAATTCTTGAGTACAGTTGTCATCTTTGTTTTAGCGTGATTCGTTATTGAAAGATTTGCTACACAATTTATCGGGCTTTCCCCTTGATTTATTCCATATAATACAGATCCTATTTCTTTCCCCGCTTCTTTTCTCCAACCCCCAATCGCACCCTGATGATCGTGTCCTTCTCCAAAAATCGGGGTGTGACAAAGTGGTATCAGAGCATAAGTTCTTGGCTCTGTGGCCTAAAGTTGATTGTCTTGAGTCTAGAATAGTATCTCTAGACTTGCAAATGTTTATGGTAACCCTTAGCTTGCCGTCACACTGCCCTCAACAAAAAGGTATGTCTAAAATTATGCTTCTAGAACTGGTTGTGATGGTGTGCGCGAATGGTGATTTGCTAAAGGCAATCACGAGATGAGAATGTTGTCGTGTTGGACAAGTCCACTCGACTGACGAATATGTTTTAATGATGAATTTCTTTGGGATCATGATCATGTTGAAAAGTATTATTGTCAAGTTGGACAAGTCCACTTGACCAGTGTAAATGTTTTTCGTTGAGTTCCTTTGAGCTCAAGGGATGAAAGTTTTTAGAGAAAGTATTTCATACAATGTTATGTTTTGTCATATTGAGAACTTTTATGCCAGTATGACTTGAAATAAGTAAAGTGGAAGTATAGTGAAATAAGTATAGTGATGAATGAGAAATTTCGTTGTGTTGGATTTTTTAAATCAATGCAACTAGAAAGATGATGAAATGGGAAAAGAAATGATGAGATACGTAGTGATAGTGTTGTTCTCTTGTAGGACTTGAAGAGGCAAAAGTTGTTTAATAAGTTGATAACTTTTATGACTTTGTAATGGGACACTTTACAATGATAATGGTTTAAGTACTCATGCTTAAACATATGAATAGTGCCATCAATTTACTTCGATGCTCTCTTACATGAGGGATTAGTTTCTTATATAACATTTTCATAGTAAACGATTTATTTGGTGCGCAACTGAAACGGGTAGGCCATCTCGCACTTCGACAATAATATGAAGGTTGATTTCACATTATGAGATGATCTTGACTCATAACAATCGGATTTATAGGGCTCTACTTTGTCGATTGACTTAAGACTAAAGTAATCGTCATGGACCTTGAAGCACTTCGTTATTTTATAGAAAGAGTATGTCCACAACGGAGAGAAGAAAACAATGACAAAATAAACGTTAATCTCGCTTCTCGTTGTAGAGAATGCTAACCGATCTAGAGTTGGAGTTTGTCATACCAGAGTAGTCACATACAATTGATAATGATTGAGATGCTATTGATGGTACACGTGCAGATAACGACGACCGATGTGCTTGACGAAATGCAAGAAGTATGGGTGATATACTATTGTATTATAATTATATATCCACGAATATTCTTTTCTGAGAATAGATATAAAAGGTTTTTCTACATGTAAGAGAGATGAGGATAATAATAAGGATTCTTAGGGATTGACATTCTTAAATAGATGGTTCTGATCATTTCTCTTGTTTCAGTTCCTTTGACTTGTTCAGTAAGTTGTCTAGTTTTCCTTTTGACATGAATCTTACAAATATCATGACAACGAAGTTGGGCCTTGCTTTTCCATAGCCTAGACTCAAATTGATAACTATATCATTTTATATACATTGTGAAGTCCTTCTCAAATGAGTCTTGTTATACGTTACAGTTGTCTATCAACATGTTCATCTTCACACTTAGTTGTGTGTTGTTTGAATTTTCTTTCAACAACGCATCTTGATATGCTTGTCTTGAGTATGTAATACATTTTTCCTTGAGAAGTCGATCAGACCATTATCTTGGAATAATATCGTAGTATTTTGTTTCGGTATGAGTTTGAAATATTTTTCATTTAAGTCTAGACTAGAACCTCTAGACTTTTAAAAGTTGGTTAATTATTTCTGGGTAGTTCATACACCGCAATGTTGCTTGTGCTTTTCATCTTTTGTAACAAAGTTTTGTCATGTTTGAGACTATAAGCTCATATAACCCTTGTTTCGGAATCATTGTCAGCTTGATTTTCAAACCTTTCACTCAGTTTCAGTAGGAAAAGAAATCAATTTGAGTTTCACAATTCCTTGATAAGATAGTGGTACCTAGTGTGCATATGAGAGTAATGATTGAACTGTTATATTAGGTTTTGTTGACCTTTATAACATAACAGGATTATGGTGAAAAGATTGTGATTATCTTGTAGTTAGAGAAACACACTAGATGAGGTATGATATGATTTCCAACCCTTATAAGTTAGACTTTCACTCTGAGCACGTTATAATGAATATGAATAAGAAAACTTATAATGCTTATAGAAGATAGAGAATATAGCAAGTATTATCTCGTGTGGTTTGGTGATAGATTAAGATCTATCTTCTAAATGATGAGAATAATTAACATGTCTGCGAAGCACGTCGCAAGAATAATCATGTTGAATGAAGTAAGAGGTGGCATTACCAGAAGACATCGCACACCCTTAATTGAGTACCTCAACAATGGAGATGACGAACGAACGCAAAAATGCATGATGTGCTCACCTATGAATTAGTAACGTATTTATCAATCATCGAACTTCCACTTAAATTGACGGCTCTTCTACAACGGTATTTATACGGATGGTACGATTGATAACTTCGCCGAGCACGAGATTATTCGGACACCTCACGCGTTATTCTCTTATTGCTTAAAGTTTCACCTCTTTGTCGAGCAAGATACGAATTTAAGGCACGATCTGTAGGCAATGACTTAATGATTGTACGAGTGGTACCGCTCTAACGATTCTTCAAGAGTACAAGCTCAGCTGGAGTCAACTTTTGCGGACAACTTCAAGAACTTAGTATTTTTAAGATGATTAGATCAAGATCACACAATGTCGATGCTTGATGCGAAGATTGAGACATGAGTAACACCACCATCATTTTACACTATCTTAATACATTTTGGAGTATGATATTTTTGACACTCGATTCTGAACTATGAGAAACAAGGTTTGATGAAGACTAGAAGAAGTAGATGCACAACTATTTAAACTAGCATATGATTATTCTTCCCCTTCTTATTATTTAATTATATGGTAGGGAAGTTTATTCCTTCGGTTGGATCCTTCAATTCACTTTCTTTCGACTAAACAGTTAGGCCATTTTTGTACTATAATTGCCGGAATCCATTACGATAGTTCTTCTCAACGGATCATTCTGTGTTTGTTTGAACTCCATTGAAAGTGTCATTTGATAAAATTGTGATGGCCAATGTTATTCAATTCTCTTTGATCCCCTAATTTTGTTTTTGACTCTATAATGAGTTTTTCTCTATATCTATTATAACGTGCGGTTTTACCAAACCGACCGGGGTGTAGTAATTTGGTCATGACTTTCGCTAGAGATATCTGTCTCTAATCCAACCCAATTATCGGTTCAACAATATATTATACATGTTCAGGCTCCCAATATTTTAGGGATTGTGGTTTCTCGAAGTTGTCTATAGAAGTAGGAAGGTTTCAAAGAAGTTGAAAGTTAGTCTCTTTAGTCCTCTATATCCATCAAATATTGAATCTTTGTAGCCTCTAAATATTTGATCTTAATTAGAAGTGAGATCATTTTAATTGATTTCATCTTGATTAAGATTGAGAATAAAGTTTTCATTTTCTTGATCCTCTCGAACTTGGAAGACGGACTTACATTTCGTTCGTTCTATTTCTCCACTCTATTTACCAGCCCTCAGCAATTGATCATAGTTCATCTCGAAACTTGATCTCTGATGATTATTCCATATATCTGTTTCTAAACTCATTGAAATATTTGCTTGATTCATACATTTATGAATAATATTCTTATTCCCCTTTGATAGTATAGTCGGACTTATTTCATATTATATTTTCCTAAGATCCATCTTGTTTTTTAGTCATCGATACTTATCATTCCATCTATTCATTTTAAGCTCATTGAACATATCCTTTGATAGTTGGAAGTATGAAACTTTTCTTTCGAAATATTTCTATTATGTAACCTTGATAGTTGGAAGTATGAAACTTTTCTTTCGAAATATTTCTAATAAAGGTTACACAACATCCATAATAGCTAAATCCGCCGGAGGAAGATAGGTATGAGCGGAAATAAGGAGATGAATTTTTTTAGAGAATATAAGTTCTCGATTGATTTATGATTTTTCGGACAACAACAAATAACCCTCTTTTGTTTGAGAAGGGATTATGCGTAACTCGAAATAACCAGAAACTCGTAATACCCGATATATGATCTACATAGGAGATACTAAAACACATCTCGGAGTGAAGGAGGACAGGATTTCTCCGCATTGATTTCACGATTATACTGATGATTGGGTTATCTTTTATTTTTCTCCTCGGTAGCGGCATTCCAATCTAATGGCAGGAATGTAACTTGGTTCCAGAGTAGCCGTGTTACTTTTATATAATGCGTGTTGATGGAAGCGAGGAGACTTCTTGCAAGGAAAGGCGCGCATAATTAGCCTGACTCCCCACATCTATATTATAGAACACACACGTAATTCGTAACTTCAATAACTATAGTTTCAGAGTATAGCTAGCACACTCACGAAGCAATTCCTTGGTTGGAAGAAATGAAGAAAGTGGTAATTTTGTTAGTGTAATGTTGCTTAATCTTTCAATGTATTAGGCGCTATACAAAATATTAGATTGTTGCGGCCCTACGAAATTCCTAAAAAAAAAAAGGTTAAACGTATTGTTATAAGCTTTATCAACGGAATGGAACATTGTTACGTGGGCCAAAGTTAACTGATAAAGTCAACGAGCTTCATTCCAATTTGCGTGACGTTCGGATTGGGTAGATTAACATAATTTTACCTCAAGAAAATCTTAGTGCACGAGGCGTGCGGGTTGTCGATCACCTCAAATTGTGATTCCAGATTCATCTCAAAATGCTTGAAGAATTTATACTGAACGATCAACGAGTAACTGAGTATTGGTTCAATTCTCGATCCGCGAACTGTATGAATAGTTAGAAGGGAACTATTTCAAGTCATGGTAGATTTGGAAGTTACTTTCCTCCAACTGGAATACATCTATTACGAAAGCAATAAGACAATGATTATCGTGGCGACTAACGAAAGTGTATATTTTCGAGAGATGAAGATCTTGGATAATGGTTAGTCTTAGAAAATGCAGAAATTCTATGGTGATAAAGAGAAAAATTATAGTGATGAACGTGGAAAATTTTATGCTTATTTGTCCATAATAAGTTATTCTGTCTAAAGACTTAGATGATCTAGTAAAATAAATTGAGTTCCTAAGAAATTCTCAGAGTACGAAGCAAGATAGATAAAGTTCTTTAGGGAATTGTTACAAGGTTCAATAGACGTATGTGGCGTTTCTCATGTTCAGAATGTTGTTGTTAGGCTTCAACACGAAGTCAAGTATGATGAAAGTATAATATTCAATTTGCAATGAGAAAGCTATGCAAATTTCGAGGACGAATTTTTTTTAAGGAGGGAACGATGTAATATCCCAAATTTTTCAAATTAGTTGAATTATATAAAATAGTTGAATTATTTATGTATGTACATGAGAGTGGTATACCTAAAATCGGAGTTACAGAAATACTATCTTTAACTATACATATATATGCATATTCTTAGCAAGAAGAGTTGTGATTGCATAGCTTCGTTCATAATTTTCTAGAATGAGGTGTACGAATGTTGAGGCTAAGCTACATTGTTTGTTATACATAGAGTAAGATAACATATTTACTATAAATAGTAAATTAACAAATGTTGCATGGGATGGTATCAGCATATAACATCTTCATCTCTTCCTTGCGGCAAGCCTATGTCCACGTATATGTATATATAAATTTCCACGAGAATCATTTAGAAAGCAAAGAAAAAAAACTTACGTAGAACAGATAAATAAATATATATATATATATATATATATATATATATATATATATATATATATATATACACACACACATATATACTTAGAAGGAGAGAAGAAATGAGATACGACACTTCACCTTCATTTACAAAATTTCCACCGCCTTACTTCTTCTTTAAATTCTCTCCTCTCGTCCTTGTATTTCCTTCTTTTGTGTAAACTGTAAGCAATTCCAGAGAAATCCCAGGTAATCAAATGCTCCTCGTTTCATCTTTTATTGCTCATGCTGAAACTCACTTCTGAAAGTTGTAAGAGATAAGTTGGTGGCCAATAGTTATCCTTTTTCATCTCTTTGAGCTTGGTTTGTAGTCTTGTGTTGTTTTGTGGTTGAATTCTCATGGTTGTTATTTATGGAGGAGGGTCCTCCCGGACGGGAGAGGCGGAGGCGGCGATCGGTAGGCCGCCGCCATGGTCAAATCCTATTGGTTCGTCTATTTTCATAGGTAGCAAGAAACAAGTTTAAGCTCGGTTTATTAATGTCATTGTTGATCAAAACCTATCAAAGTTTATATCGTTGGAATGTTCTCATTTCTGGCTTTCCAACGTCATCTTTTATTCATAATTCCGAGTTCGGACTTGAAAGTTATGGCTCCCGAAAGTTGAAGTGTTAGTAGATTACGGCTACGGGTTTTCTTTCTCCGTAAGTAAAGCGAAGCAACATTGAATCCAAATTCTGCTCGCTTATGTTATCCAAAATATGACATATTATATATCATCGAAAAGCTCTTTCCCTTGTCTTTCCAACTCCACTTTTGGTTTGTAAATCGGAAATCGTGTTGGGAATGTTATGGGTCCTAAAATTTGGGGTGGCGGGTAGTCTTTTCTATTTTCCCTGAAACAGGTCAGCGGATTTCAGCCCTGTTTCTACTCATTTCTCTTAATCAATTCCTGCTGTATGATATATCGTTGGAAACCTCTCACTATTAGCTTTCTAGAAACACCTTCGACTTGTAAAACTGAGTTCGGAGGTGAAAGATATAAGTCCTACAAGTTGTGGGTTTGTTGATGAAACTCAATTTTCCTTTGGATGTTTTAGCTCGATTTCTGAGCCATTCTTTTGTCCAAACCCTATCATAATATATATCGTTGAAAAACTATGGTGGTTGGCTTTACAACGCCATCCTCAAATTATAAATTGGAACTCAAACCTGATAGTGATGAGCCTTTGAAACCCTTGTGGCGGAACTGCACGCATAGTGTTCGGCGCAGGTTCGGGTTAAGATTCGAGCATCAAATTGATGCCGGATCGAGAAGTCAATTTGTGTATTGTATAGCCTAAATAGCGTATATTCCAATCATAATCTTGTTTCCATAAACCGATGGTCGGATGGGCTAGAATTGAAGTCAGAAGTAGTCGCATTGGTTTTGAATTCCAGATTTAAATCTTATGTTGTTTTAGCTTAATTATGAATCACAATTAAGAATAGATTTTCTTGTAGGCGCTATTGAGAAAGCAAGGTAGCATTGACCTAAAAGCAAGTTAATTAACATATATGGTCACACATAAAGGTGCAAGGTGGGTTTTACTTTCCAAGACTATTTTGGGTTATTAAACTCTATGAAATGTTATGTGTATCCATGAAAATGTTTTTGTGCGTTCTACTAGTTTAATGCTCTGAGTTAATCAATCAAGATTCTTGACTGGCCTAACACGCTAGTAAGAATTGTGTACACCATTGTTAGTAGTGCAATGGGTTGATCGCTATTGTGTGCTAACCAGTTGGAGAGGACCTATGGGCTTCGACTTTAAATCTAACGGTTGGGATCTCTGGGTCTAGACCCGAGATCAGATGTTTATGGGACTCACTAGGTTGTAGTCCAAAGTCCGAGGGTAAGGAGGTATAAAGTAAGAGTAACAGTAGAACGTGACAGTGCGCACACCAGGAGATAAATGTTGGTATGATTGGGAGTGGCTTTTATTTTTAAACCTTCCAAGTCATACGGTTTATACATGGATAAACTATTTATAAAAATGTTTATGAATTGCTTCACCCACTGAGTACACTAGTACTCGGCCCAAACTATTTTCAAAATGTTTTCAGGTTGGGCGGACGGTGGTGACGAGCAAAGCTAAGGCGAGGGTTTCTGATGTATATCTATATTATATATTGCTTCTGCTTAAGTTCAAATACATTTATTAAGAACTCTGATGGGCTTATCTTGTGTATTGTTTTTGGGCCCTGTGATACTTGCTTTGATGATTAATTGCTTAAGGACTCAATTTGAGTCGAGTCCTTGAATATAAAATTATTGAGTACAGTTGTCATCTTTGTTTTAGCGTGATTCGTTATTGAAAGATTTGCTACACAATTTATCGGGCTTTCCCCTTGATTTATTCCAGATAATACATATCCTATTTCTTTCCCCGCTTCTTTTCTCCAACCACCAGTCGCACCCTGATGATCGTGTCCTTCTCCAAAAATTGAGGTGTGACAGGTCTAAATGTTCTCAGCTGCGTTTTCTTTGTGTTGGGCGATAATTTATTATAAGATTTGAATATCTCAAAACCCTAGCTAAAAGATGAATCAACATAATATAATAGATGTATAACTTATTTGAGCTCAGCCTGCTAGGATCTCAAGGCTAGATAGAGTTTAGTAGTTGCTGTTAGTTTCAGTAGATTATTCTTCTCAGCAGTTGCTAGACTCAATTATCTTAATACTCAGTAGGATTCAGCAGAATCTACTGTATGAGTGTTGTGATTGAGTACCAAATGATCGTCAAACATGCAGAATCTTTCTGAGAATTTCAGTAGAGGACCACTCAGTAAAGAGTCTGAAGTATCAGAGGGAGTCAACTCAACATTAGTCTTGGAGTTTGAATAAGCCTCTCATACCAATCAATCTCGACCAATGAGGAGCTGCCAACACTGTAATTATCCCGACATTAAAGTTGCGCTCAAGCTGAAAATGAGAGAATCTCTACAGTGACATTCAAATGAAGATGGTTGTTTTTCCTTGTCGTTTTTGACACGTGGCTAGGTCTCCTCCAATGGATCTATTCTTGGGTCAAGACTATAAATAAGGATTGATCTTCAAGTGTTGAAGACACTGGTAACACAAATAATTCAAGCAGTCAAAGCAGAGCACACTCAAAGCATACAAAGCGAAGAACTCTCTACACTATTAGAAATCTGATATAGTTCTTCTCTCTAGAGTAACTAGGTCCCCAAAGATATGTCTAACCCTGCATTATTATATCTTAAACTTATATATCGAAAGAGTTCATCTTCAAACTGTTCTTATTGAAAGAACTCCTTCACAGTTGGAGGAAGTCTCAAACCTCGTGTTTGAACCCTTGTAAAGTCAATAAGAATATAATTAGTGATCTATCCAGTACACGGATCCACTGAGACTTGCTCAGTATAATCTATTCAAGACCTCATAATAATCAGAACAATGAACGTAGGATCCCTCGTATCCTAACCACTTTAAAAACTATGTGTCGCTTTATTATTTTATTGATTACTGTTCATTATGCATTCAAAGTTTTTTGAAAGATCATAACTCTGATTTTCAGTAAAACTATTAAGACACACACCAACATAAATTGGAATTGTTTTTAAGTATCAATTTCATAAGATACGATTAAAATCGGGCCTACACTATTCCGCACAACTTCTTGTATTAAATCGCCTATCAACTGACTCCAGTCAGTTAATGGTGTTCAGTAGTTTAAATCACTCTGCCCACGCGATCTGAAAGCTTACTTGGTGAGCTGAATTATTCAGCAAGCAAATTCAATACAATACTGACTTTCGCATTTGAGTTAAGATTTTGACTCAGGTGTATTCACCCCCGCCCTCTACACCTATAAACTCGTCTCTGAACCAACCCTTTGTATCCGATAGAGCTTTTCTGCTTATATGCTTGTGTTCCCGTTATCTTCATACATGGATGAAGATCTCTATTTATAGGCTTGACTGGTGAATAGACCCGTTGGAGAAGACCTACACACGTTTCAACCACGACAAGCAAAACGATCATCTTGTAATTTCAATTGTACTGTAGAGATTCTCTCATTTTCAAGGTTCAGAAGTTGACTACAGCTTTATGTAAGGACAAGTACAGTGTTGTCGGTGTTGGGATTTTGTATATTGGAAGCAGTTTTTATGCTTGTATACAATGTGTTTTTGTCCTTACCACTATTTTATTCTCTTATCTAATAAATATATATATTTGCACATGTAATCCTTTATCTTGTATATAAGTTAGATTGTATAGTGTGTTGTAGATCACAGGAGACTACTCAATTAGTTGACCTGACAAAATATAAACAGTTATCATAGCTGAGACAACTTAAGGATAAGTTGTCGGTATAAGATGCAGTCTCACCTACCGCCACACCTCGACCAATGAGAAGCAAACGAAGCTTACCTGCTCTGACACAAAAGCTGCTCTCACGCACATAAAGCCAACCACTCTACGACGACATTCAAAATTATAAGCTACAGTCTCACCTACCGCCACACCTCTCCAACGAATCTATGCATGGGTCACAACTATATAAATAGATCGTCCACAAGAGACCAACTTCTACATAGACCAACGAGGAACAGATACGCTTTGAAGCTCACGAATACTTTCTCAAGCACTCTAGCAAACTCACTGATACATCCAGCGAAGAACTAGAAGTCCCAGATATATCTCTGTAGTTCTTCTCTCTAGAGTTGTTACCCAATCTCTTTTCTAAGCCTTCATTGTTAGATCTTAAACTTAGAACTTTCGAAGGAGTACACTTTTAGTGAAACGTTCTTATTGTAGGAACTCCTTCATTGAGTGAAACGTTCGTATTGTAAGAACTCCTTCATTATTGGAGACAAAACCCCTTCAAACTTCGGTTTGATTCTATAAAGTCGCTAAGGATTATAACTTAGAAGGTTCTGTCCAGCACACAGAAACCTTGCTGAGGCTTGCTCAGATTAATCAACAAGACCTCATGTTCAGCAGGACCGTGGATGTAGGATCTTGCGTATCCGAACCACGTTAAAAATTGCTCGTGTTATTTACTGTTTTATTGCATCTGTGCTTTAACTGTTTACAAAATCATTATTTCAGTAAAATAGCTTTAACAGTGCACTAGCCAAAAATAACTTGGTTTGCATAAAACATTTTTCAAAGAGACGAACTAAAATCGGGCCCACACTAATCCGCCAAATATTCTGCTACTGAATTTCTCAGTAGTGACATAAGTCAGTAGAAAGAGTTCGATTCTTTGAATCACTCGACCCGCGATCAAAAAGGCTTAACGGCGGTAACCGATCCGTTCAGTAGCAAACTTAGTACAAGACTGACCTTCACGTTTGAGGAAAAACTTGGACTCATGTGTATTCATCTGCCCCCCCCCCCCTCTACACATGATACTCATCTCCGGACCAACAATTGGTATCAGAGCGGTGTTCTTTTGATCATCGTTTTAGAAACTTATTGGTCTACTCGAACAGATCCTAAAAAACGTTTTCACTGCACGAGCATCTGTTCATTCATCCTTATACTATCTGCTTAACATGCCTGATATTTCAGGTATTAGGATGGTACCGATGTTCTCTGTGGAGAACTATACGGCATGGAAAGTCAAAATGGAGGCGCACCTTACATCGTTGCACGATAGCATGATTGATGTCCTCGTGATCGGACCAATCATTCCCATGATCGACAACGTCGAATTTGCTGGTGTGGGAGGTGTAGGAGCATAGATTAGGCCGAAGGTTCCCAAAGATAAAGCTGCCTTCACGCCTGAAGAGAAGAAATTGCAAAACCTGGACCGAGTTACGCGGAATACAATCTTGACTACGCTCAGTGACTCACATCTTGGTAGAGTGCAAGAAATGTAAGACGACAAAACAACTTTGGGATGCCCTGACTGTATTGAGCAAAGGAACCCCGCAAATCAAAGAAAACAAGCTCGAGTTGGAGCTTCAAAAGTTTGAGACATTTGCCATGCAGTCCAATGAATCCATTAACGAGCATATTGTCAGATTCACAAACCAGATCAATGTGATCAACGGGCTAGGGAAGACGTTCACCAACAAGAGATGAACACCAAGATCTTAAGAGCACTGCCTCGGTTGAAGTGGCTTCCTTTTGCTACTTATTTACGTCGCTCTGATCTTAATGCTTTAACTCCTGATGTTATCTTTTCAGAATTAAAGACAGAGGAGTTCGAGCATAGTCTACCCCAAAGAAGCGCAAGCGCTCCAGTTGACACCCCAATCGACCATGCTTTTAAAGCAATAGTCAGCATATCTGGAGCTAGCCCCAATTCGGTGAGCAAGTCAGTCACAACCACCGTACCAAAATACCCTACTAAGGATCTTGCTGAACGATATGGACTTATGGCTCTAAAATATCAAAGGGAGAAGGACAGAGTCAGAAAGCTGAAAAAATACCGCAAAGATTCTTCTGGTAAGAAAGATAATCATAAGAAGAAAGAATAATCTAAACTTTCTCATGAATGCAGGAACACGGAGCCTACTGTCAGTCCATCCATTGACACATCTGAAAAGGGTGGCAGAACCTCTCTGTGCTACAACTGCAAGAAAATGGACATTGTCAGTATGATTATCCGGAGCTCAACCGCACAACGAGTTGAACGGCAGGCGAGAAAAGACAAATTTGCCCGGAAGAGGCAGGCCTATATTATCGGAGAGCATTCCGACGACTCAACTGAGGAAGATACATTCATGTACTCTTCTGAAGATGAAGGCGCATTCGCGGTTTGTTGAGGTCGGAGAATCAAATCCTCATACATCAACTGAACACTGCCTAATGGTTGGAGAAGAGGCTGAGGTAAACTCTAAACTGAATATAACCTTTTCTTCATAGAGAACAGACGACACTTGCTCAAGTGCATGAGAACCTCTAGATGTTGTTCAAGTGTATGAAGATTTGCTAGAGGAGCAAATTCAGTTGAGGAGGGAGTTCAGTAGAACAGCTTAGGAGTTGGAACAGGTAAAAGCTGAGAATCAGAGACTTTCTTCTGATTGTCAGGTCCCTACTGATTCAGAAACTCTTGTGAAGAGACAAAAGGAAGAGATTGAATCTCTCAAGACTAAGCCTCAACATCAAGAAACTCAGATATCAGTCTTAACCAAGGACAATTCTGAGATAGCTAGGCTCAGTCAGAAACTTGCAGAAGTTCAGAAGGATTATGAATCACTCAGGAAGAATGATGAAGTATGGCAAAGACTGATGACAGAGCAATACCTGGGAGCCAAAGAGAAGTTAGAAGGACTGCTGAGAGCTCAGAGGCCGGTATCCGTCAAGGAAGGACTTGGCAAGACATCGGAAGCATCTACCTCAACTTCAAAAGGCTAAAAAAAGCTAGCCGATCGGTTTGTCCGAGGGGGAATTTAAGCTGCTGAACTAATCACCCCTCAGGCAAAGAATAAACAGAAGATCCAAGCACCTCAGTTGAGTTACAAGAAGCAACTGACCATAGGTTCTAGCCCCAGAACACCACGATTAAACTCAGGGGGGACTAAGAAGGTCAGGTGGGCAGAGCAGTGTGATGAACCAGAATGGGTTCATCCTACACAATATGGTTCCTACTATTATGAGCCCAGGGTCAGGAGGAGCACAAAGAGTCAGAAGAAGAAAGCTCCTAAACCCCAAACTGGCAAGAAGTCAGCACCTCCAAGTTCGGTGGAGAGAAGTACTGACAACAAGAACAAGAAGTACGAGACCCCCCCAAGGTTGCTTTAGACAGATTTGGGTCGTGAAACCACCGATTAACGCTTAATGACCCAAACATAACCAAAGGGTACCTAAATCTGTTTCTATTTTTCAGGTGCATAAAGACCCTTAGATCGTGGACAACGAATGCTCGAGGCACATGACTTATCAGAAGAGTCTGTTGAACAACTACGTACAAGAGGAAGGTCCCAAAATTGAATTTGGTGGCAACTCAAAAGGCTACAGAAGGGGATATTGAACACTGAACATTGGGACTGCTTCAGTTCCAAGAGTAACACATGTTGAAGGACTTCAACATAATCTCCTTTCTGTCAGCCAATTATGTGATAACCTTAATAGAATTACATTTGACGCTAGTTTCTGTTATGTTCTTGATAAATCTATAGGGAAAATAGTGTTATCAGGGTCGCGGAGGAAGAATATATACGTTGCAAACTTGAATACCGCTGAACCTGAAGCTTGCTTGTTTGCCTAGACGAAGTCTAGTGACAAAATAGGGTGGCTATGGCATAAAAGTCTCAGTCATCTAAATTTCAAGGCAATGAACAAGCGGGCAAGGGACTCAAAATTCAGAGGACTACCCAACGAAGTATTCAGTAGTGACATAAATTGTGAAGCATGCATGAAGGGAAAGCAGAAAAAGTGGTACAATCCACCAATTTCGCCACTTTCTACTGATGGAATCCTTCAGCTGCTGCACATGGACCTTTTTGGGCAGTCATTGTAGTGACTATAAGAGGCAAGAAGTATGCCCTCGTCGTTATTGACGATTATTCAAGATATACGTGGGTCATCTAAATAGCCAACAAATCTGATGTTAAGACTGAGTTGTCTACACTGCTGAAGAAACTCGGTGTGGAAAAGGACATCAAGATTCGGACGATACGCTCGGATAGAGGGATCGAATTTCTAAACTCATTCATCAAAGAGTACTTTGCGTCAGCGAGGGGATACAACACGAGACTTCAAGCAGCTCGCACACCCCTGCGAACGGTCTTCTTGAATAGAAGAACGAGAACACTAAAAGAAGCGGGCAAAGAACGTTCAAGGTCCTTAACTATCGGACCCTTTGGTTGTCCTTGCTTTGTCCATAATAATGGAAATGATCGGTTAAAAGGTCTTTGATAGCAAATCTGATCAAGGAGTGTTCTTAGGATACGCCCGAGTCGGTAAAGCTTCAAGGTCCTTAAATATCGGACCCTTTGTGTGGAGGAAAGCCCTCATATTATATTTAATGAGTTTGTTATTGAGGACAGGGAAATCGGAAAAGACAAAAGCGAAGATGTCAATAGCAAGCTACGGGATCTCAAGTCGAATGAAGAAACTGAAAATATCCAGCATTATTGGGATGATGATTCAGATGAAGAAGAAGCTCAGACCCATCCCACATGCAATGTAACTGACCTGATTGATTATATTGAACAGAGTCAACCTCAGGTAACCCCGGTCGATGAGGAAGCCCCAGTGGTAATTGAGACCTCTACTGAGAATAACAATTCAGGGAGAACGAATGATGATCCTAAGCAAAATGCCTCTGAACCTGGGAACTCAGTAGATCCTAATATTCTTATTGAATTGCTTCAGTCGCAAAAAGTACTACTGAAATGCCTCACACTCTTACTAACTGTATAGAAGTAATTTCAGAAGAAGAGGTCATGCAAAGAAAATCATGGCTAGATGCTCACTCTTCTTATCTCATTATGGGAGATCCTTCGGCAAGTGTAAAGACTAGAACCGATTCTATCAAGGAGAAAGTACTTTATACTCCCGTTTCTTGTCTACGTAAGAACCTCGGTCGATAGAGGATGCACTAAACGATCTTGGCTCGGATCATTGCAATGCAAGAGGAGTTGAACTAGTTCGTAAAAAATGAGGTCTAGGAGCTTGTTGATAGACCCATACACCAACACGTAATAGGGACAAAGTGGGTCTTCAAGAACAAGCGTGATGAAAACAACTTCATAGTCGAAACAAAGCTCGACTAGTTACCAAGGGATACTTGTCAAGCGGGAATGAATCAACTTCGGTGAAACGTTCGCTCCGATCGTAAGATTGGAAGCCATTCATCTATTCCTAGCCTATGCAACGCATCGAGGGATT
The DNA here is from genome assembly GCA_028984105.1 of Lavandula angustifolia. NCBI lineage: Eukaryota > Viridiplantae > Streptophyta > Magnoliopsida > Lamiales > Lamiaceae > Lavandula > Lavandula angustifolia. The sequence continues at coordinate 24,460,253 of CM054820.1, forward strand.
TAAAGTATGTCAAGTGGATGTAAAGTCGGCTTTTACGAACAACGCATTTGAAGGAAGAAGTCTACGTGGAACAACCACCCGACTTTTAGCAGGAACATCAGGTTTATAGACTCAGAAAAACTCTGTTTGGGTTAAAACAAGCACCCAGGGCTTGGTATGATACCATATCAGACTTTCTACTTCAGAAAGGTTTTTAGAAGGGGACAATAGACCGCACTACGTTCGGCATCAAGTCGAGAGATGACATTCTAACGATGCGGATCTACGTGGACGACATCATCTTCGGTTCCAAAAATGTGACCATATGTCGACTATTTGAAAAGATGATGAAGGAGAAGTTCGAGATGTCAATGATGGGGGAGATGAACTATTTCCTTGGTTTTCAAGTAAAGCAATCTATAGATGTTTAACCTCCTTAATTCGACTATCTATTTTTCTCAAACTTAATACGAGGAAGTGCAAGGGCGGATCCAACTCGAAAAATTACCTTAGGCTGATCTATTTTTCTCGAACTTATCTAGGGCTAACAATGATATTCCAAAAAAAAAATGAAATGTATACTACAAAATTCAAAAAAAATTTGGACACCTTGGGTCTGGAGCCCTACCACCCCATGGGTAGGTCCGCCCCTTGTGAGGCGGAAGATGCCAAGAAAAGTTCAGCTGGAATGCTGTCGCTGCCATCGAGGCATTTGGCAATTTAGAGCTAGTCGAGTTGAGATGTGACTTCAAGATGAAAACTGACAATCATCGTCGATCTTGCTCGTCCTAATTAGTAATTGGAATGTGGTGGCAGATGATGGAGGCTAACGGTGGTTCTGAAGAGAGAAGGGGGAAGAAGAACAAGTAATTGGATCTCTATTATCTTTAACGGATTTTCTGACCGATTTGGCAATTTACACATAATAAAATAGTTGGGAGGAAATATTACTCTATTTAATAGTTGAAAGGGTATTTTGCACATAAAATCATAGTTTGAGGGTTTGGTGCATTTTTTTCCTTTAAAAACTCACACTTGGTTCCAATGAATTAGGTGGTGGCTATAATAATACTATAACGCATTCCACATAATCTACTACGCATGAGACAAATAAATTTATTATATTTTTTTGTATCATAATGTAATTTAAAAATAAAAATTCAATTTTTAATGTCAAAATAAAAAAAAAGTTTGTTGCTGATGTAATTGAAAAAAAATTAAAAAATTGTATTTTTATTAACAAGAATAAATTCTAATATACATATTAATATTTTTTTGAGTTATATATTATTTTTTTGAAAATAAAAGAATAAATTTATTATATTTTTTTATCTCATAATGTAATTTTAAAAAAAAATTAATGTCAAAATAAAAGAATAAATTTATTATACTTTTTTTGTATCATAATTGATGATCATTTGTTTTCACACCAAATAAAATCCCGCACACACTTCGAATTTTATAATTAGTATAGAATATGGTCGAACTCGGGAACGATGGAAATCAACTATATATATCCTTTTGATAAAGTTTTTGGTGATGCCACCACACATAAATTTTGGGTTTACTACCTAGGTAAATAAAATTAAATAACGAGAAAAAGTAAATTTAGATAAAACAAGTAAAGAAGGGGCGGACTCGGCTTTAGGTAACTTGTATGAGACAACTACTTCGATCATTGATGCATAGATTTAATTAATTCCTAGAATCAACCGGTTATAGGATACGATGTTGAACACGTACATACCCCAATTCCTACTTACTTAGTCGGTAGTGGCTTGTTGAACAAATTTCCACTACTCCCTAACCTAACCACAACCTAGCTTGTTGAACAATCTTAGATTTAATGATTAGATTGCTTTACGAGGAAGGAACCCAATTTTAATCTCTACCTTGCTGTTGAACAAGGCGACATAGATGATTAACCTCCTTAATTCGAATACCGTTACGATAGCTTCGCCACCTAAGTTGTTGAACAATCGGCACTAATCTTCATAACCTAAACTGATCAGGTTTAAGTTAATTCAATTAAATCTTTCTACCCCAAATTAAGTCAAAACCCTAGTCTTTAATTACTACGTCCAATTAGATCTCACAAAGTTTGTATCTCATATTCGTCACCCTTCGCCGAAGTCCTAAAAGGTTTAGCTACGCATAATTAACTTGGACAGGCGGAACGTAACGAACATGATCGAGAATAGAAAATAAAGTGCGAGGAACCGAATTCATAAACCGAAAATAAGAGCGAAGGTAAATGCCGAATACCGAACTGAATGTTGAAAGTAAATGCTGAACGGAATCGAAATTGAGGCCGAAATGCGAAACAAATCTTGAAATCTTTAGGTCTTTGAAATCGAAAGTTTGAATTCGAAATTAACTAACTACGAAAGCGATAAAAGTGTTTGAATTCTTAAGCTGAAAACTAAATCTAAACTAAGCTATGGGACTAAGATTGAGGGTGCTAGAAATGGAGAACGAAAAGTGATGGAAAAGCTGTGTAGAATGCGTTGTCTCCAGCTCCTTATATAGATCTTGAAACTTGACTCCAAAGGAAATAATATCTAGGGCAAATCTTGTGGGAATCTTGATCTCCAAGACTCCTTTTCCAAATATAATTTGGCTCTAAAATATCTTTAAGCTTCTAAATCGTCAACAAATCTTTCCTTCTCGATCTAAGCCCCGTTTTATCTCCAAAACAAGCCCAAAATAACTCCAAACCAGCTCCAGACCGCCACCTCATCATCGGGTCATAAACCTGCTGAAAATAGACATTTTTGTGCACAAAATAGCTTCAACTTAGACAAGATGAGCGTCAGAACTGGGTGAATTCGAGTAGTATAAAATCGACACATCAAATATCCTCACACTTGAATCATACTTGCCCTCAAGTATGGGATGAACAAAAGAATACTACTACTCGAATCACCATTCCCTAAGACTCAAAATAGACTCAAGGAACGGAAATAAAAAAAAACACTAAGACACGAGACTCAGATTCAAAAAGAAGAGAAATAAAACAAACAGACTCAAACACAATATACTAAACATTGAAGCATACAAAGCAGCCATGAAATATCCATGATTCTCAATCTCTACTCAAACATGCAATGCAATCAAAACCTTCATCAGACAAGTCAAGCAGCATAATTCTCAAACCATGAATTAAGATATCAGCTTGGTCAAAACATAAGCATAACAGAACAAGCTCACTGATTCACTCGGCTCTCTCTAATCTAGTCCCGGGTAAGCCGCTCATAAAAACATAGTCACGCGAGTTATAATAGCAAGTGGTCAATCTAGCAACTCAAAGAGGTCTTTCTCTTGGATGTAATGGGGCTTAAGGACTTATTCAAATATAGACATGGTAGGGAATCCTGGGGGTCCTAAGCTTCTGAAAATTTAAACACAAGTATGCAGCATGATATTCACTGAGGCATTAATTCAGCCAAGCAGATAGTCAACATAAGAGATTACCATTCAACACAGATGGAGATTTTCTTCACATTCAACTTGGGCAAGACAGAATATAAACATTCGGACTTCATCCTTCCCTTTCTTTCTTTTCTTTTTTTTTTCTTTTTGTTTTTTTCGCACCTTCAATTTTTTTAGCCCCCGTTCTCAATTCTTTTTTCCAAGTACAATACTACGCAAGCCAAAGCGGCCGACGGCAAAGTTCAGAATGTAAAACAACACCACTCCAGAGGCGATACCAGTTCAACAATCTTTCTCCAACAAATTCTCATAAAATCTCTTCAGAAAATTGCCTCAAATTATGAATTACCACAACAAACACATGCATACATAGGGTTAAGAGAAAGACTTTGAAAGGCTTGGCTTCTTTAAATAACTCATGAAAGAACAAGTCAAGGCTTCAAAGTGGCTAACTAGAGGTTGAGCAAAGGTAGGAATTGCAAGAATTAAAAGCTCAAATTGGTTAACCACTAGTTTGCCTCCTATCATCTATCACACATGACCACAAGCTAGGGAGACTTTGCCACACATCACTCTCAAGAAAATAGTGGAAAGTGTCCCACTTCAAAGGCTCAAATCTCTCTTTAGTGATGGGGTTTAAAAACTCAGTTTTATCATGCTTAAATTTCCTTATCCCAAGCGACATACAAAATCCTCCATAGTAAGAGAAAATACACTCCAATCATGCAGAATTCAGTCAAAGAAAAGCATGCAAAATCTGGGCAGATAAAATCACATCAAAATCATGAAAAACCTAGCATGCTTCGACCTAGGACGAAGAGCACAAACCTAAAATAACCTCCTCACACTTCAACATGGCTCGCCCTCGAGCAAGTAAAAAAGAAGCGAGAGAAGCATGCGAGAGGGATCAAACACAAAAACTAAAAATAAAAAAAGGCTGAAAATAAAAAAGGCCGATGGCGGGTGAATGGTTCACCGGTTCTTCGCTTCGTCCCAAACGAGCTATCACCTCCTTCCGAAATTCATCCAACTTTTCTTCCATCTTTTCCAACCTTGCTTCTATCCGGCCGAGCACTGTCCCCGCTCCTCCCTTGCCCTAGACCCACGAGAATGGCTCGGGACACCGGGTCCCGCCTAAAGAACTTGTCTAGTCCGTCAGTACCAACTTAGGTCAGCTTGGTTGACCTCAACCGACTGAGGCTCATTGTAGCAGGGGGATCAAACATAGACAGTGGTACACGGGATATCAAAGCATAGTTGCGAACAAAGAATGTAGCAAGCAAATGACATAGAGTATGGTGCCGAATCGGCTCTAGCGGCTATGTTCTCCAAACAATGCGCTATCCAATACCCTAAATCAAGTTTAGTTCTCGTATGCCTACACCAAAGAAAATACGGCTCCGTAGCACTCACTTTAGAAAAACCCGTAGTAGTGCCCGTCAAATTATAAGCGATGCGGTAATAGCACAAGCGAAGAACAAGGTTCTCAACATGATAAATGGCGGATCGTGATGCGAAAAATTCATTCGGATCGGGCGGAGCCAAGTAATTTCCATGCATCCCTAAGACCCAATGTAAGTGGATTCATCTCAGAAAACCACGTAAATATAAATCATACAAATCATCACAATAATCGGCATAATCTAACAATCCCAATCTCATGTTCCAATCCAACAAACAAGTATGAAACTCATGTCCACCCAAACGGAAAGCAATGCAATCATCATTCACATTACCAACATCAGCGAAATGAAAAGAAGTGAAAAATTCAAGAGCAATATCTTGCGGCAAAGTGAAATGATGAGGGGCAAGTAACCAACTCTAACCAATATTTCGAAAATACTCAAAGAACTCGATCAACGATACCTAAATGACTCAAGACCTTAGAATTAGCAAACATACCTAACTTGCGGGCCGAAGCCGCCTCTTTTTCACACTTAACGGCCAACTCTTCCTCGTCAAAGTGGCGAAGGCGGAGACGATCTTCTTCATTCAAAATTTGGATTACGAACATGTTGTCGTAACCGTCTTCGGCCGGTTCGGAATCAAAGATATCTTCTTCGGCTGTGGCACATCGGTGAAATAGGGTTTGGTCTTCGGATTCTAACAACATATCGGTTGGGCGATCGGCTTTCGGAACGTAATCTTCATCTTCCTCGTCCCAAAGGATACACGCCATCTACGATCGGTTACACCCATGGAATATAAATTAAGCCATCCTCTCGTACCGTGCCACCCACGAGTGCGGCTCGGGGGCAGGATCGCGCGCTTGGCGGCGGCGGTGGAAGATTCCGGGAGAGGGGATTACGGAGGTGGTGATTGAGGCGGTGTAGACTGCGGGATGGGTTGTTCCTCGGGAGTGGGCGACTTTTCGGTGGCGGAGTGGAAACCCCTAGTCGGCGGCGAACGCGGCGAAACAACGGGTGTAGAAATAACGGGGGTGGCCTCCGGATCTTGAGATGGAGATGGAGTTGTCCGAACTTCCGGCGAAGTAGGCTCTGCATGGGCTATCGGTAGTGCCTCGAGAATCGTGTCAATAGCAACCTCGTACGTAACGGCAACATCCACCTCAGCCGGTGGAACTTACGCGTGCGTAGGCACTTCCTCTTGAACCGATAGAGGAGTGGGCTGCTTTCGACGACTTGCTCGTTGTTGACGAACCGTCGGTGGGACGCCTTGGGAAGCCGGCAATGCCGAGCTTCTTCGGCTAACGGAGGCGTTCTTCTTTTGCTTCCTAGGAGCCATGGATGTTGTGGAAGATGGTGGAGAAGGTAGGAGAGGATGAGTAGCTTGGTCGAAGACGATTTTGAAGAGAGGGGAGAGAAACGTGAGCGCGGGAACGAGTTATAGAGAAATTCCCCCTTTGATTCGATCTTAAAGCTTCAACTTTTTGAGGGTTTTCAATTAAATCCCCGATTTCTTTTAATGCGCATAAACATCTCTGTCTTCAAATAACCTCCTCACACTTCAACTTTTATGTCAATGGGACCACAAAAGTTTGAAGTGTTTTACAATTAGTGCCTCGACCTATACTTAGACAATTTCCTTCTTCAAGCTCCTTCCTTATATAGCATGAATCTTGATACTTCCTTCCTAGGTTATGATTTATTTCCACAAATATCTAGATCTCACAGCATAAAATAGTCGGCACAAGAAACCAACACAAAAAATATATATGAAAAAGCATAAAATAAATCTAGACTAAGAAAAAAATAATAATAATAAAAAGGATACGTGTGGGGTGCCTCCCACGAGCGCCTTGAGTTAGAGTCGCGGGCTCGACTCTTCCAAGCTTATCAAGTGTATGTAGGGAGGTACAATGGAACCTCCTCCCACTTGTCTTCAATTAGTGCAAATGATGATAGAGATTTAGCCGATGGCCATTTACCACGAAAACTGACTTAGTCGCGGGATCTTCTAAATCAACTGCTCCGCTTGGCCGAGCCGGACCGATAAGAAATGTCCATATCCAACTTGAACGAAGCTTCCCGGGCATGAGACAAAGTTTAGATTGGTATAAGAGTACCAATTGTCCGACTTCAAGCTGTTTAGATCTCGGATTACGATCATGCCCAGTGTGGTTTGATCTTTATACCTCATAGAGGCATCATAAGCTTCAAGTCTAAGCTCCTCCAATTCTTGCAAATGATACTTGCGTTCAACCTCACACTTGAGCAAGTTCATATTCATTCTTTTCACGGCCCAAAATGCCTTATGCTTGAGCTCCACGGGTAAGTAACACATTTTTCCGAAGATCAAACGATAAGGGGACATACCAATAGGGGTCTTGTATGCGTTTCTATACGCCCCAAAGAGCATCCTCCAAGCATGTACTCCAATCCTTTCGAGGCGGATTCTTGTTTTTCTCCAAAACATGCTTGATCTCGCTATTGGATACTTCAGCTTGGCCATTTGTTTGGGGATGATGTGGAGTAGATAGACGATGTTGACATCTGTATTTCTTCATCAAAGCTTCAACGGTACGATTGCAGAAATGAGTACCATTATCACTTATTACGGCTCGAGGAACACCATATCAACTAAAAATGTTGGACTTAAGAAATCCAACCACCACCTTGGAATCATTGGAGCGAGTTGCTTTGGATTGATCCGTTTGGATACATAATCCACGGCTAAGAGTATATAAAGATTTCGAGCGAGCTAGGAAAGGGTCCCATGAAATCCATGCCATACACATCAAATATTTCACAAAAGCACATCTGATGTTGAGGTAGTTCATCTCGCGGGCCAATATTACCAGGCATCTGGCACCGTTTGCAACACTTGCAAAACTCATATGCATCTTAATTCAAGGTTAACCAAAAGAATCCACAATCGAGAACCTTTCGTGCAGTACACTTAACTCATCCATGTCCTCCATATGGTGATGAATGACAACGTTCCAAGATCTCAAATTGTTCCTCCTCGGGACACACCTTCGAATAACTTGATCGGCTCCAACTTTCCAAAGTATAGGATTATCCCAAAAATAATACTTACATTCACTCATTAATTTCCTCTTTTGAGCCAAGGTAAAATCGGGTGGTAGCCTTCTTGAGGTAAGATAATTAACAATATTGGCATACCACGGAGCTTTACAATCCTTTCCTTCAATTGCATAACATTTTGCCTCGGTTTCGTAGTTCCACTTGGACAAGTGGTAGTGGAATTTTCATCGGATGGCTTGGCCAAGTTCGGCATCTTTGTCAGAATCACGGGGTGGCGAATAATAGAGATGCTCTTACGGAAATGATTCCTTGATTGGTTCGGCATCTTCGGGATGAACTAGATGACTCGAATGATCGGCTACATTACTCTCGGCTCCCTTCTTATCTCGCACTTCCCAATCAAATCATTGTAGCAACAAAATCCAACGTATAAGACGTGGTTTTGTCTCTTTCATTGCGAGTAGATGCTTCACGATAGCATGATCAGCGTAGACGATTACCTTTGACCCAAGCAACTATGAGCGGAACTTGTCGAAAGCAAAAACAATAGCGAGTAGCTCCTTTTCTGTAGTGGTGTAATTGCATTGGGCAGGATTGAGTGTCTTCGAGGCATTGTATATAACATGACTATCCTTTTCATTCTTTTGTGCAAGGACAACTCCAAGAGCATAGTCACTTGCATCACACATAAGCTCAAATGGAAGTTTCCAATTCGGAGCTTGCATAATAGGAGTTGTGACCAATTTTTCCTTGAGAAGGTCGAAAGCTTGCATGCAGTCATCAGCTAGGACAAACGAAATGTCTTGCTGGAGTAACCTTGTTAAAGGTTAAGCGATCTTTGCGAAGTCCTGAATAAATCTTCGGTAAAAATCCGAGCAAGGCCTAAAAATCCTCGAATCTCCTTGATATTTGTTGGATATGGCAGTTGGGCAATCAAATCAACTTTCGCCTTATCAACTTGGATATCTCTTTCGAAAATTATATGTCCAATAACAATCCCTTCCCTTACTATGAAGTGGCATTTTTCATAACTAAGAACCAAGATCTTCTCGACACATCTTCTTAGAACAACATCCAAATTTCCAAGACATCGATCAAAAGAATCTTCATAGACAGTGAAATAGTCCATAAATACTTCGATGCACCTTTCAATACGATCAGAGAAAATGCTCATCATGCAACGTTGGAAAGTTTCGGGGGCGTTGCACAAACCAAAAGGCATGCGTCGATAAGTATAAGTACCAAACGGACATGTAAAGGTGGTCTTCTCTTGATCATCCTTGTTGACATAAATCTGAAAAATATCCACTATATCCATCAAGAAAACAAAAGTATGATTGGCCGGCAAGTCTTTCAAGCATCTCATCAATGAGCGGCCAAGGAAAATGATCCTTCCTCGTTGTCGTGTTCAATTTCCTATAGTCGATGCACATTCTCCATCCGATCGCCCAACCTCATTGGTACCAACTCATTCTTCTCATTCTTAACAACTTGAAATCCACGATTTCTTTGGTACAACATGTACCGGGTTGACCCATTTCTGTCCAGAGATAGGATAGATAATTCTCAAATCAAGCGACTTCAAAATTTCTTTCGAACAACTTCACACATGTTGGGATTTAATTTCCTTTGCGGGTCTCGGCTTGGCTTACTATCCGGCTCCAATAGGATGTAATGCATGCAAACATCCGGATTGATTCGGTGATATCGGGCCAACATCCGACCAATAGCTCAGTATGTTTCTTGAGTTTCGACCAATCTCTCTTCTTGTTTTTCGATAATTTCTTTGCTTGTTAATCGGGAGGAAGAGTCTTATCTTGGCTAAGGTAAGCATACTTTAAGTTGGTGGCGGCTTCTTAAGTTCCATAATGGGCGGTCGACATGTGATGGAGCGTCATCTTCCACGTTCGATTGGGCAAGCACGTGCGGCTACTTGAGGCTACGACTTCAGGGCGCATAAAAACATTATAGCTTCCTTCACCTCCTCATCTAGCATCCCTCCAACATCCAATTCGGAGAGGCTATGTATCGATGCTAACCCGGGCTTATCCTGCATCAATGTCGTCTCAAGATGTTCTTAGGCAAGAAGGTTAAAAAACGTCAACAAAATAAGCATTTTCACAATCGAGGGGTTTTTTCATAGCATCATCAATATTGTAAGTAAACTTCTCACCATGATAGTCGAATAGATAGTACCCTTACAAACATAAATTAATGTCTTAGCCATTTTAAGAAAAGGTCGACCTAGCAAAACTCCCGAAGTTCCCTTCTTTCCCTCACAAGTGTTAACATATAAAAATCCGCGGGATATACAAAATCATGGATTTTAACAAGAACATTTTCTAGAAGGCCTTTAGGGGATATGCATGATCGTCCAGCTAATTGAATAACAACTTTAGTATCGGCTAATTCAACACCAACTAAGCTATTAAACACTGATAAAGCCCTAAGTCACATAGGGCTTTTGGGATCATCTTAGTTCCGATCGAACAAGGCAAAGTAAACATACGGATAATTGCACTTCTCGGGAAGCATATTCCGAATACATGCTAAGAGCATTCTCATTCACCCACGATTTTTCCTTTTTGGCTTTTCTTTCCAGCGATAAATTCTTTCAGAAACTTCCCAAGCTTTGAGATTCTGATAGCGTGAAGAAATGGCAGATTGACTTCCAGCTTGCCAAAGATAGACATGTAATCCAGCGTTTGATCCGCAGGCTTCTGCTTCCGCACCAATGATTGTGGAAACGGTGGATCAATCGAATTTCTTCTTGGGCGGCTGTTTTTTTTTTTCTATTTCCTCTTCATCGACTTTCTCCTTGGCTTTCTTTGAGTTAGGTGACTCGAGAGATGCTTGGCTTGGTCGATCGATAGTGGCATCGGTGTCCTGCTTTCTTGACCTTCTTTGATGTCTTGCTTGGCGGATCTAGGAGATCTCTTCCACTTACGAGAGTAACATGGCTTACATTCCTTGGATTAATCTAGACTGAGAAGGTAGCTTTCCTTGATTCCCTCAAATCTCATTGATTGAAATAGATATTGGTCCGTCTATCCCGCCAAGCTATCTAATCCGATTTTATGTTCCTTCGAGAGTTGGGATGTTCAATATAGCTTCATTATGAGCGAAAATACTCTGCTTTGCATAGTTTGTTGAGATTGCGGCAATTCGTTACAATGAAGTAGCCATTTTTGCTAAAGTTTCTTCAATTGTCTTGCCAGGCTTTGCTTGGGCGGGTGGATGCGGGGCGGTGGATTTGTTGGGTAAGTCCTTTGATTTGGAGGGCGATAAACTTGTTGTTGTGGCTAGTTCTTTGGAACATTTGTGGATGATGTTGGGCAAAATGGGGTTTGGGCTGATTATCCGGTTGGTCCGGAGGGGATAGTCGGGTGTAGAGGGGGGGTGAATACACACGATCACGGTTTCTTTTTCTCGAGCGTGAAGGGCGGTGGTTTGTAGGTTGCAAGCCCGATGAGAAACGGTGCCGGATAGTAACCTTCGATCACGGGTCGAGAATGTGTCGACTAATGAGCTCTCCCTACGACTTTTGTTAGTACTTGAAACTTCCGGTCGGAGGCGTTGTGCGGATAAGTGTGTAGGGCCCGGAGATTCGTCTCGGTTTGAAAACGTGTTTTTCGCAAGTTAAAGTCTTTTAGGTAGTGCGCTTTTTAAAAATACGTTTTATGCGAAATATATGATTTTTAATCGGTTGTATGCGGTCTGCAGATAAGCTGATAAATAACACAAGCAATTTAACGTGGTTCGGATACGCGAGATCCTATGTCCACGGTCCGACAAGGTAAGGAGAACTTGTTGATTTATCCGAGCAAGCCTCGGCGAGGAATGCGTCGCCTTTGGACGGGACCGCTTCTAAGTTATAGTCCTTAGCGACTTTACAATTCAAACCTAAGTTCGAAAGGGAGGGGATGATCTCCAACTAAGAAGGAGTTCTTACAATAAGAACAATTCACGAGAAAGTGAACTCCTTCGAAATTTCTAAGCTATAGATATGGCGATGGGCTTAGCTAGAGAAGAAAGGGATCTAAATAACTCTAGAGAGAAGAACTAGAAATATTCTATGAAGGCAAGTTCTTGTTTGGATGATCTTTCAAGTTTGCTAGAATGTTCTTGAGTTTGAGTGTTTTTCCCTTGTGTATCCCGTGCGTGGAGCTCGATTTTCTTCTCTATTTATAGTTGTGAGCGGGCGTATGTCCATTTGGAGAAGACGATACCACGTGTCACAAGCTTCCCAAAGAAAACGGCCATATTTTTCAAATTGTTGCGGTAGGGCGATTGACACTACATGAGAGCGGCTTTAGTTGGTCGGAGTAGGTAAAGCGTTGTCGGCTTCTCATTGGTCGAGGTTTGTGGTAGGTGAGAATGTGTCGGTGTTCGGAGTTGACTATTCCACATCCTTGTATGATCTTACTTTGAACTTCGAAATGACTTTTACGGCTTTGGGTCGTTTTACAGCCGGATCTGATAGATTCAAGACAATCTCTGTCTTCTTCGACTTAGTCGGGCGACAAGCTGATACGACTTTGGTGGGTCGGCGATACGCGAAGGTGCTGAGCTTTGCATTATGTTCTTACGGCGATAACTATCGGTGATGGGTATCTTCTGCGAAGGAAAAGATCGGTTCGCTAGGCGAAGAGCGCAAGCTCTTATGCGATGACTTGGGGTTACGGAAAGTAACTTCGATAGAAGATCAATCCAACATTTTACCCCGTCCCGGGACTTAGATAAAAAGATAATCAATTACAAAAAGTCTAACCTATACATCATCTAATCTATCGAGACACTACACTACTGATATCAGTTTGGGTTTTGGGATCTTCAATTCCATAGTACTACTATGATTTCCTCGATATTATTTTAACCACAAATAGTGACTACCATCTGTCGACTCGTAACCTTGACAATCCCATTGATTTGGATGATCCTTCCGTCCCGTGATTGTAGGTGGTGGAGTAAGGATCCCTTTTACGTTGGTTGTTGTTCCAATTCCCAATCGTGTTGCAATCTTCGGTATGACTTGCTTGAGCATTACATTGCAACGAAGTGTGTCCAGATTGTCCACATGCTCCACATATTTGATCGGCCAAACTAGTTGTGGATGTCTTCTCTAACATAGAGTGCATTAGTTTCTCCAGCTTCGATTTCATCAACCTTTCTAGCTTCTCAAAGCGATTATCAATCTTTTCCATACTATTATCCGACTTGGTTTCCGGACACTGTGGAATCAAGCGAATTTGCGGATCTTTTTATAATACGGACTTCTCCATAATCCTTAGTTGCATTAGCTAATTCTTGAATTATCTTCTCGGCATCATTCACTCTGCAACTAGAAAAATTTCCTCCACTAGATGAGTTGACAAGATTCTTTGTAACGATTGTCATACCTTTGTAAAAGTAGGTTAACAAATCTCCCTTGAAAAAGTTATTATTTGTACAGCTTTCGATGAGAGCTTTGCACCGAGTCCAATATCCATTTAGTGTCTCATCAAACTCTTGTTGGACTCCAAAAATCTCCTTCCGCAAGGCATTGGTCTTTGTAACCGGAAAGTAGCAATCTAGAAATATTTGTCTCATCTCTGTCCATGTGCTGATTGAGTTTGCGGGTAGACTTGTGAACCAATTTCCTGCATGATCCGTGAGCGCAAAAGGGAAAGCAGAAAGTTTGAATTGCTCCTTTGTTCCATGGGAATTCTTTTGAGCATTGCAAATCTCATAAATTCATTCAGAAAGCGGAATTAATCTTCATTCTTCATTCCATGAAACTTGGGTAGGGCTTGGATAAGCCTATACTTGATCTCAATCAGCTCAGCGAGCCCTTCAATTTGGATTGGTGTTGGAAGATCTTCACCACCATGCCTTCCAAATTGATCTAGCCATTTTCTCGAGTTCAGTCTCGAGTTTCTCTTCAGAAAAGAGTTACGCAAGGCTAAGCGAACGTCGTCGGAGTCGGCTTACGCTTGGTCGGGCGAAGTGTCACCTTCGGCGATTCTTTGTTCTCGCGGCTTTGTCTCCTTCCTTAGCCTCCTTGCGGTTCTTTCGATCTCATAATCAAATACGAGGTTCGGGTTGGAAGACACGCTCATAAACTCTTTAAAGCACAAAATATCAAAAGGTAAACACGGTTAATTAGAAACACCGTTCTCGGCAGACGGCGCCCGATATGGTGATCGTTGTTTTCCACCAAATAAAATTCTGCACACACTCGGGATTTTATAATTAGTATAGAACAAGGTCGAACTCGGGGGGAACGGTGGAAATCAACTATATCTATCATTTTGATCAAGTTTTTGGTGATGCCACCACGCATAAATTTTGGGTTTACTACCTAGGCAAATAAAATTAAATAACGAGAAAGTAAATTTAGATAAAACAAGTAAAGAAAGGTGGACTCGGGTTCGGATAACTTGTATGAGACAACTACTTCGATCATTGATGCATAGATTTAATTAATTCCTAGGATCAACCGGTTATAGGATATTGTGTTGAGCAGTACATTACCCCAATTCCTACTTACTTAGTCGGTAGTGGTTTGTTGAACAAATTTTCACTACTCCACTAACCTAACCACAACCTAACTTGTTGAACAATCCTAGATTTAATGATTAGATTGCTTTACGAGGAAGGAACCCAATTTTAATCTCTACGTTGTTGAACAAGGCGACATAGATGATTAACCTCCTTAATTCGACTACCATTACGATAGCTTTGCCACCTAAGTTGTTGAACAATCCGGTACTAATCTTCATAACCTAAATTGATCGGGGTTTAAGTTAATCCCAATTAAATCTTTCTACCCCGAATTAAGTCGAAACCCTAGTCTTTAATAACTACGTCCAATTAGATCTCACAAAGTTTGTATCTCATATTCATCACCTTCGCCGAAGTCCTAAAAGGTTTAGCTACGCATAATTAACTTAGACAAGCGAGCGTGACTTGAACATGATCGAGAACGGAAAATAAAGTGCGAGGGGCTGAATTCATAAAGCGTAAATAAGAATTGAAGGTAAATACAGAATACCGGGCCGAATGTTGAACGGAATGCGAAATTGAGGCGAAATGCGAAGCGAGTCTTTGAAATCTTTAAGTCTTGAAATCTTAAAGTGAATTCAAAATTAACTAACTACGAGCGATAAAAGTGTTTGAATTCTTAAGCTAGGTGACTAAAATCAAGAGTCTTTGGAAACGGAGAGCGAAAAGTGATGGAAAAGATGTGTAGAATGCATCGTCTCCGGCCCCTTATATAGATCTTGAAACTTGACTCAGAAGAAAATAATATGTAGGGCAAATCTTGTGAGAATCTTTATCTCCAAGACTTTTTTTCCAAATATAATTCGACCACTAAGATATCTTTAAGCTTCCAAATCTTCAACAAATCTTTCCTTTTCTATCTAATCCCCGTTTAATCTCCAAAACGCGCCCAAAATAACTCCAAATCAGGCTCGGGACCGCCACCTCATCATCGGGTCATAAACTCGCTTGAAAATAGATATTTACGTGCACAAAACAACATCAACTTGGACAAGATGAGCGTCGGGAGCCGGGTGAATTCGAGTAGTATAAAATCGACACATCAATAATGTAATTTGAAGAAAAAAAAATTAATGTAAAAAAAAACGAAAAGGTTATTCTTGGGGCTTGAACCCGGATCTCTCGAATGAGCGCTTATGCTAACATTTATATTAATATGGTATTAGCTTTATGCGGCCGGTTGCACGTGCAGCCGGATGCGCCAAAGTTTTTGCGTATATGAAAAGATACAATTCGTATTTCTTGTTTGTTTAAAAAGAACGAATTGTCAACGGCCTAGAAAGGGATCATTTTGGATTGAGAATATATCTTAATCCTACAATTAGTTAAAATTGGAATACGGCCGACAATTTATGTTGGACTACTCCATAAAATAATGTATACCATATTTAAAACTCTGACACAAAAAGTAATTTCTCCCATATACAAACAAACGCTTGATTTTCAATCAAGAAAATAATCATATATTTAAAAATGAAAAAAAACCTTTAAATCCCCTAAATTATCACATTATGTGCAAAATACCTTTTCAATTATTACATAAAGTAATAACCCCTTCTAACTATTTTATTATATGTACGAAATGGCCGTCGGAATTCGGATTTGAAAATCTGTTAATGATAACTATTTTATTACAAACACTATCTTTCCTTATTCCTGTACAAGATGTGACTTCAAGATGAAAAATGACAATCATCGTCGATCTTGCTCGTCCTAATTAGTAATTGGAACATGGTGGCAGATGATGGAGGCTGACGGTGGTTCTGAAGAGAGTAATTATGATGTGGCAATTTGCACATAATAAAATAGTTGGGAAGGAATATTACTCTATTTAATAGTTGAAAGGGTATTTTGCACATAAAATCATAGTTTGAGGGGTTTGGTGCATTTTTTCCTTTAAAAACTCACACCGGTTCCGATGAATTAGGTGGTGGCTATAATAATACTATAACGCATTCCACATAATCTACTACTGCATGAGACAAAATTTATTTTAAGTGCAGCATATAATCTCTTGTAGTTATATATACAAGAAAGATACTCTGATTTTGCCCATTTATCATCAAATTCATTGAAACAACTGCTGTTGGAGGCATTTCAAGATTTTGAATTCCTAAGCTCTATATATATACTCAAACGGTCATTAGCATTAAACATAATTAATGTCGTACAAGAATTAATTTGTTCATTGGTAACCGTAGTGATTCACTAAATTAAACAATTATTTGGGAAAATTTGGTGTACCTTATCATTGGTTGAAGCATTACATTTATCTTGAACTGCTTTAAATAATATTATAAAGTAATTATAGTTTAGATAAGCTAACTTGTGGTCGAAGGTCATAGATTTAAATTTTATCGAAATCGCTATATATTAAGATTTGAATTTCACGACGCTTCTTTGTTGACTCAATTGCATATGATTAGCTGAATATATTGTACATCTTATAAATAGTTTACTACTCATATTACATAAGAGAGGAGTTTGCTTAATATATTTTCAAATAGCAAATGTATATTTTTATTGTTAAAGAAAGATAGAATTTTGCATGTTGCCTATGTAGCAAAATATTTTGAGCCATAACATAGGGGAGAATCTCACTCTCTAAATGTAATGTTATTAATGAAGTGGCAATAAATAAGTTAAGAGAAATGACAGAGAATCTAGAAACTTTGTATATGACAGACACACAGCTTAAACGGCACGGACAAGTTATGGAGTATAATAGTATATTTTAACATTGCAAGAACAGAATCATAACTACACGAATGAAATGTATTGGAGAGCATTAAATGAAAAGGCAAGAAGGACATCAATATATGCTCCACCTCGTACACCTCCCTGCCTCTTCTTCGATTATCACCAGTAATTAATACTTTTACATGGTTATTTAAGAGCAGGGACGTAGGCAGATATTGTATTATATATGGTTATTTAATGAATCATAATAAACATCTTAAAATATATATATATATATATATATATATATATATATATTGTACATTCCTATCCAATTCAACTAGATTATATATTAAACCCAAATATAACTATAATTGAGAAAGATAATAAAATAATAATAATATATGTGCATATATAATCTATTCTCTATTCTAACTATTTTTTTTTTTCTAACTATTTATTCTAAAGAACAATTTGTGGAAAACTAGAAAATTTGGTTCTTGCTCTAACCTTTCAGTTGAAAAAATAAAGTTAGGCCCATTTATGAAGATGAATATAATAGATATATACATAAAATCCATTAAAGTAATATTTTTGGATATAATAAATTGTATGGATATATTAGGTATTAGATACTAGTGGAGGCATTTATGATATTTTACAAAGAAAAATTAGGGATGGCATGCCATTTCTTGCCACAACGTGGCTCCGTCCTTTTTTTTTTTTTTGATTCGTGGGCCCGCCTGGCCCGCTGCCGGTCTTGGGTTGGGTAAGCCACGCTCCTTGTGCGTTGGCGCCGCAAACCACGCGGGAGAGGATTACGTAGCTCCGTCCTTGTTTAAGAGAGTTCTTAATTGTGAATAAAATTACTCCTCCTTTCCGTCCAGAGACTTTGCTTGTTTACTTTTAGGCACGAGTGTAAGATGAGTGGGTAGGTGTGTGTAGATGAATGAGTGATTTTGTGTAGAGAGGTAGACTAACAAAGAAAAAGTGAGAGTTTATGCGGTAATTATTTTTCATTTTAAGAAACAAGGCGAGTTAAGTGGAACAATACAAAAAGGAAAACAAATCAAGTCAAGCGGGGCGAGAGAAAGTATATAAATTGTGGGTTCTCAAATAAAATTGTGTAATAAATTATTAAAATAAAAGGGAGAATACTTTCTATGGGATGAATAGAATATTATTCTACAAATTTCTTTTAATCAACTGTTATTTACTTCATAGAATTTTGAATCCCAAAAACAATATTACATGCCATCGTTTCAAAAAATTTAAAATGAAGCGGCACCAACTTATAACAAGCAGCAACTTATTTATTAAGAACATTTGAATATGGTTGATTTAGACAGTGTTGAAAATAGGTTTTATAAGCGGCTTTTAGTAACGCTTTATATTTAGGGATAGTGTCTGAACAGCATATATATGGATGCAAGTTAAGCCAAGGATGGCAAGTGCCATTCCTTGATTTTTGATGTGAAATTCCTAAAATACCCCTCTCCATTAAATGATTACAATATATAATATGTTTATGTACTCCTATATTTGTATTATATGCTCTCTTATACAATCAGACCATATCTACATGATACTACATATTAATTATATTATTCCATATTTATATATAATATATATAGCATATAAAAACTACTATATATGTATATAATATTATAATATATATTATTATCTTATATATACTACATATCACGCAAATTAAAGAATTTGAAGAAGAAATACATATGATATATCGATCATCTACAAGGTACAACTATATTAATCAAAATCTCAATCTGAAATTACGATTCGATTGTTCGCGGTTCCTTTTTTGGCTTACGAGGCTCGATTTATTTTAAGGTTTGTTTTCTTTATATTTGCAGTTTAGTTTTAATAGAACTATTTTGAAGTTGTGAGTCATAAGTAAGAAAAAAGCCTTGGATCTTATCGATTTAAAGTTGATTTTTCTTCATTGTTATGTATTTTTTAAATTTGCAAACTTATAATTTAGTATGATCAAGTATAGACGGACAATTTAAAACTTTAGCATTGATTTTTGGGTTGCAACTACTATACTAAGAATATGCCATAAATATTGTAAAGGCTCAAAACTAAATGGGTGATGGCATAGTCAGTTTAAAACTTGATTCTTGGATCTATTATAATGGCTATATTTTTTTTGTAGAATGCCCTCCCTAATAAAAATCCTACATACTTCCTTGGGAACAACTTTATCTTTCTGACTTATAGGCTAAGGTCCATAAATTTTGTGTTGGGACTCGGTTTTTAAGCGGTTCCTTCTCTATTTTCGTATAAATTTTAGAGAAGAAGTTGCTTAAGCTACCTTGCCGCAACTTACGGTTTATAGAGCTTATATCTTATAAATTTTTTGGACAAATTTACCCTCAATAATTTTTTTAATTTAAAAAATAACCTTAACCTAAAATTTGTGAAAAAAAAATTTATTCTCTTATTATGAATTTAATTAGTTAGTGTCTTGATGCTAATTTAATTTTTTTTTCAAAAAATTTATATTTAACATATAATGGTATGATATTTTTATGATGATATGATTTAATAGAAATTTATGTATAATATATAGATTAATTTAATATTTTATAATATTAGATTGAAATTATAAAGAAAAAATAAATATAGAATATGAACAACTTCTCAATTTTATTTTATTAATTAAAAACTCAATTGTGGGCAAAACAAACATTTCGTTTAAAAAGTAAAAATAATGCACATCTATCGAAGCATTCCAAACATTTTAAAAAGTAAAAAAATGCATCATATTCTTGACGCTTAATATTAATTATTAATTGAATACTAAGGGAGGGTCAAGATATTTTGAGGAGAAAGTTAAAGATATAAATTAGATAGGATTAGAAAAACCAAAAATCATGCTTGCCTTGAGATCACAATCCCATTAACACATGAAAAAAAAAACCTAGAACAGTATTTAAGATTCGTTTCACAATATTGAGTTGTTTTATGGTGCAAATGTCAGTAGTTTAATTCACACCTATGTCTCGATTTTACAAATAGTCAGTTTAATGTAGTTTACATGCCATGTGCATTATGTAAATTATTTACACAATAAAAATTTATAATGCCATCATAAAAAAGAGAAAAACATATCGTGTCATTTCCCGTTCTTAAGAAATTGATAATTTTGAAAATAAGAAATTATATTTTTGAATTTCGTTAACAATAAAAGTTAACGAGAATTAAGATTCTTATCCTAAATTTTGACTCGTGGAACTTCTCCCAATAATAAATTTTTTTTTTTTTTGTATATAAAACTACAGAATAACGACTAATCCGAGATAAAAGACAAACCAGTATATAATTGGTCCTCCCTTGGCACATATATATATATATATACGCTCCAGCCTGCCAAGCCTACCGTTAAATTCAAAATATAAATTCAAACGAGCATGTCGTCGTCAACTGTATCAAGAAGAAAGAAATTGCATTGGCAATGGCATCCAAGTCCTTCGCCGATGATTGTTCACTTTCCCGCGCAGCAGCAGGACCCGCCGCCGCAGTACACAAGTCTGTAATTCGAAGGGAGACACAAGAAGGGTTTCAAGCGGAGATGGAGGGAGATTTAGGGTTTGAGGAAGAGGATTGATTTGCAGGCAACTCTAGATCAGCTGTACATAAACACTTGTATCTGTAACTACTCGATCAACTTTAGTTCAGTTTGGTTCATAAATTGTTAATATATTAATTTGTCTTAATTAATTGTTGTTTGTTGTAGGCGAGAAGAAGATTGTCGAAGGTAAGAATTGGCAATGCAGTTTTGGAGGAAGAGATAGAGGAATTGCAGAATTTGAAAAGCAGTTGGAGTTTTATCGTGCACGGGGCGGTGCAGGCGATGAGTGGTGAGGGTAGTGGAGCAGAAGTGAGAGCGGAGACAGAGCAATGGTCCCAAATGCAGAGAATGTTGGAGGAGGTCCGAGAGAGATGGAAGCTACGCATCCCGCCGTGGAAAGAGCTCTTCAACTCCAACACAAACTTTCATTCATGGACTCAGAACAAGAGATCAGAAGCTTCCCTCCTATTTCTTTAGCCAAACAACTAGCCAAGGAGAAGGTCTGCTGTCCATTACTACTGCTCTAGTCAAAGCACCAACACAACAACCACAAGGAAGACCATTGAGGACGTGCTCAACTCATCTCATAGAGAGTAGCATTTGATTGTGATAGCCCTCAAGTTCAAGAGTCATAAGAGGAAGCAGCCCCTTCAGAAAGTGATTAGTTGGATTTAGGAT